>JACGAQ010002334.1:0-42801 GCA_014119065.1 Orius insidiosus
AAAATCGCCTCTTTGCATTCTTCTTCACCGCTAAAGAAATTTGTGTGAAAATTTGGTGACAAAAGGATGAAAACTGTGGCCGTAAAGTGTTCCGGAAAAAAATGCTACGGCCGGCCGGAGCCACAGACAAAGTTGAGATCGGTAAAGATCAATATCCGATTTAACCCAACGGGATCTGAAAGACCCTTCCCCAAAAACCCGACGTGGAGGGTATCACAATAACTTCTTTAAGTTAATATTTGCAAAACATGAATAATTGCCCGAATATTCAATAGAAAAAAAAAGAGAAAAAAAAGTAAAAACAGTGATGAATGCCTAATGATTTTTTAATGAATATTGATCCAATTTTCATAATGAAAAAGGAATTTTTATCTTTTATTTTGCAGGATCGTGAAATTGTCCAGGAAACGTTGAACCGTCACAGGCGTCGAAGATAATTTTATTTCGAAATCAAAACAGGGAACTTTCCCGAATGGAATTCGGTAAAGAAATATTTAATAAATAAAAGTTTAACAATAATGAAAATGTCGACTTTTAAAGAGGAAGAGAGGACCTCTAAGTTAGAATGTCATGGCCGGCCACGGTCGGATTATAGGGGACATATTTTAACTTGATTCTACGGAGATGTCGAAAGACGAGTTTTGAATGAACTTCCCAAAAAAACATAAATTGCGATATAAACAAACACAATGTCACAAAACTTTTGGTACTTCTCTTTTTGGAAGCCACAAGGTCAAAAATGTTTTTTCGTTTTTTTTTTTGCACTATTTTTCGCCGCCGTGTAACTCGGTCACCGTTGGTCCTACAAAAAATTTATTGAGTCAAGTTTATAGGAAATTTAGTCATCTTTTTTTTTTAACTTATACATTTTTTAGCTTCGAAGTATCGTTTTGGAGATATAAGCAAAAAACCGGGAAAATCCGAGTTTCACCCAGAATTTCGAAAAATGCTCTCGTTTACAATTTTCTCATGGCCTATCTCCACACCAAGTGTGAAATGAGAGGGAAGATGCAAAAAATTTCCCATATTTTATCTTAAGCCAGTTGACCGATTTTTTATGAATACTTGATCTTGAAAAAAAATTTCAATTTCAATTTTAAAATTTTAAAAATGGACAAAAAACGAATTTCAAAAAAATTTAATAGTTTAAGAGAAAATCCTGGGGGTTTTCAACGCAATTTATTCTTAGAGAACCTAGGGTGTGGACGTTGTCCTTAAAAAGAATATTTAAATCAATCGATTCATTGAAGATCTAAAAAGGAAGAGGAAAACAGGAAAATACATAAGAGGGTTAACAATCAGAAAGTAATTGAATTGATAATTAATGGTAATTTATTAGGTGAACTCGTCAATTTTTCCCGGAACAGTTTTCCTAATCAATGATTTTTCAATTGAATTTAAAAAGGGACAATAGTGGCAAGGGGTCAGTTGAAATCCGGCGTTGAGGTCGACAATTTTTTTTTCTTTTCAAGATAGCGAATTATGCAAATCTGTATGAAAATTTCCTAAGTCATTGTTTTCTTTAAATATAACGTTTAGATTAAACGCTTCGTCATAAAAAGTAGGCACTTTTAGAGCCCGTTAAATACCGTAATTGTGAATCGTAACCGTAATTGAAAAAAAGGAACCGGTACGGAAGAGGAAAAAAAATGACGTCGGGGAAAAACACCGTCCACTTTCAAGGCTTTTAAATGTCGACAAAGTTAAATCATGATAGATCAATATTTACATAAGTTATAAGGTTTTTTTTCTGAATTCTTTTGCTATGAGGAACGGCTATCGAATTTCGTGACTTTTTTTAATCCTTTCTGGCCGTGAAAATGAAAGTCTTCAGGATAGGGAGTACACAGTGTAAAGGTGTACGACCTGACAGATCTCCGCCAATTTTGCGAATTAAAAAAATTGGATGAAAATTGCGGCTGGCCGATTTTCGCGCCAGAAAAAAAAAAAAGGGGGTCTGGAAGACTGTTTCCAAAGGACCGTGACTTAGGAACGCAGCAGAGTTCCGCTCCGCCAAGCAAAACCATCCGGCCTACATTTAATAATTTCTCATTGCGGAAATCAAAATTTGAAATTTCAGGGGGCACATATCTCATCCGCAAGTATTCTCGTCCTAATGTCTTCTCGTCCTAAAACTAACGTACAAAAACTGCTGCGTCGGAGAAATGCGGCAGCGTTCCACCCCAGCAAGTCGGTTTGTTTCTTTATTTTTGCGAGGATCAGCTCGTGTTGTGACACAAGGGGGTTAATTTTTTTCCTCTCGCGAGGATGTGCTCGTTTTAAGACAAAAGGGGGGGTAATTTTTTTTCTCGCGAGGATCAGCTCGTTTATGACACAAGGGGGTTAATTTTTTCTCGCGAGGATTCGCTCACCCTGTAGGCGGCCCTGGGATGGATGATGAGCTCGGTAGGTGCAAAAAGGAATTTAAAATTTGCTGGCATGGAACGCTGCCGCATTTCTCCGACGCAGCAGTTTTTGTACGTTACTTTTAGGACGAGAAGACAGTAGGACGAGAATACTTTCGGACGAGATGTAGGCACTCTTTCACATTCATTTTTGTTTTATATTTCAACTCCATTTTCTTTAACTCTCTCAAAGAAAGTAAAGCATACCCTTGGAAGAAATTTGATGTGAAAAGTATCTCCTTGATAAAGATTATGAGCATTTACCTGCCACAAATCAAGTTGTTATTCTGGTTCTAAGGAACCATTGTGCCAAAAATCTTTTAATTATTTTTTCACAAAACTGCAAGGTATGCAGATGAGTGGTATTCTGATTCAACAGGTTTGAATGATATTAGTTGCTTAGGGCATCGGTAAGCAGGCCTGTAGATGATCTTCTGGGAATTCCGAAGTCCAACGGAAATTCCCTACCCAGTTCAGGGGCCTGCCGTTCTAGTCCGGCTCCTTCTCTGTCAAGGTCGATGAAGGTCTAGAACCGTCTGAAAGTCAATTTCGCCATCTAAAATTTCCCGATTCCCTCTATGACTTGGATTTTCGGAAAAACTTTTTGTTTAATTAAATAAACTATCGTTAGGTAACCTCTAGAAAGTAAACGGCCTATTTAACTGCATTTTGTTTTGCAATTTAGCACAAAAACTGTCAAATTTTTATTTTTTATTATAAAATGCAACGTTTTGAGTAATCGTATGTTCCACATTTTCCATTAAAATTTTTCCTTTTTTTCTCTCTCTTTCTCTCCTTATATCCTTGATTGCACAATTTATCCGATCCCCACTTAAGTTGAAAACTATCTATAAACTATCTTAATTTGTCAAGAGCGGAAACGTTTGCAATGTTTCCTTAGTAAAGTACAAGGATGGACATGGAATTGCTTTTCCCATTTTGAGGACGCCTCGTGCGTTCAACACTGGATTCAACAAAGAAAAACCTCTCCTAAAGAAAATCCCTAAAATCAAGTTTAGCGGAGGTGAAGGCAAAGGTCAGATGTGCCTTGTTCCAGAAAATTTGGTTTAAAAAACGCCGCTATAAGGTGTTCACACAAAAATAAAAGTGTCGACGAACTGGCCAGACTAGTTAAGGAAAGATTAATGATCGTTTCTACCACAGATCGAAAACCGTCTGTCGAGGGTAATATATTCTTTTAAGATCCCCAACTAATTGTATTTTTTATCTTATTTTTCCCCAGTAAAAAAAAAAAAAAAAAAACTTGGCTAGTCGTTTGAAAAAAAAATTTACCTTGAATAGCTGTGATATGATAATTTATTTATTTCTGGTATTAAGTAAAGAGATTCAATTATTCATAGACAACGATTGAGACCTCAAAAACACAATGAAAATACGTCAAGTAATTAAAACTGTTTAACTTTCTAACGAGAGAAAAAAAAATCAACAACATTTTCTCATAGTGCAACGACAGACCTTTCCGTTACCCGTTTTCAAAGCTCCCCTTGGCGGCATTGCGATATGCATTGTGATTTAGATGATCTTATTGGCAAAAAAAAATCGATCATAAGGTCACAGGTTAATTTGAAAACGACGGAAGAATCAAATGAATGATTCGTCTAGGAAACGCAGGTCAGGTTTAGGATGGGCACTTGCCTACCAATTTAAATGAGAAATATTAATTTTAATGTGATTGATGTATTTTTTTAATGATTTCTGCGTGAGAAACCCCCTTTCATTATAGTCACGTTTCGGCAGATGATTGTATAGAATTTTTATTAAAAAAAAAAAATCCAGGATGGTTGCTGATAAAATTAAAAATAATTTACGGAATTCCCGATACATAATTGGCCGGAAGAGTTGCTCATCTCGGATGACGGATTAAGAATTTTAAAAAATTAAAATAAAAAAATCTACCTAAGAACAGATCCAGGAATTGTGTATAAATTCTGTTGATTCTGTTGTGAAGGATCTGTTTGTAGGAGCACTCCTTTAAGTTGGCAAGAGTGCCACGGCAATATGGCGAAAAGAGAAATTTCCCCGAAAAACAATCCGACTGTCTAGATTTGTTTTAGGTACCTAGATGTCTTTTAGCTTCCTTAAAGACGTTATTGTTTTACCCTCCATGTCGGGTTTTTGGCGAAGGATCTTTCACACCCTTGATTTAGACATTGACTTCAATTTTGTTTATATTGGAGGTCGATTTTAGGACCAATTTTTTAATTGCTCCATGAGCAAGAAAAAAGGGTTTAACCTTCCAAAAGTTACGAAATGGGTCGTCGGTTCTAAAAAAAGGGACGAAAAAACTAGGCGAACTTGGTTTCTTTTGCCCTTAATTCAAATGAAATAAAAAGAAAAATGAAATGAAAAAACTAACCGAATTGGCTCCACTTACCCTTGAAACCCCTTGAAAATCTCATTCTTTTTCAAACTTTTTTCCCTTGTTTTGGCACGTTTACTCTAAAATTACCTACCAAAAAAATGAAATCGTAGAAAAACTTTAGAAATTCATACAGCAAAACCGAAACCCGGCAATTTCATAAATCATAAAATTTAATGACTGCACACTGCATTGCAGTAATCGCCAAATAATAAATAAAAATAAATCCTATTATGTAAATCCTCAAATATAATAAAGGAGTACGAAACCTTTCTTTTGCCAACGATAAATATTAATTTTTTTGTTAACCAATTTTACATTCGTTGTCCAATACTCTTTTATTATTCTGCATACAAATTTTCTAACAAAAAAATAATTATTTGATTTTATTGTCATTAAAAGTGTATTATTCAAACTAACAAAGTCACTTATATTATTTGAATGTTTAAACAAATTGTTGAAATTCTTGGGGAAAGGGTCTTGTTAATAGAGTGACATTTTTAAGTCGATGAGTCTTAAGTAGTGTGAAAAAAATAATTTTCATAGTTTTTTTGTAAATAAATTGAGATTATTGAAAGAGCTAAATGAAAAATTATCGCAATATCTAAGAGGAAATATTTTCAGGTTTTTATTTATTTTATTTTCTTTAATATTGGGTTGATGAATGCAACAAAAATAAATTCCTCTGGGATAACCTGTATACAAAAATTTAAATCTGTTGATTGCAATCAATTTTTCTTCAAAAAACAAGAGGATTACATTAAACGTTTTTTATTAACTTTAAAATAAATAAAATAAAAGCAGTGATGAATTTGAGCATAACTTTTTAACTAAAAATTGGATACTACTCGGACAGGTCGCATTGACCCCACCAGGGTTACCAACACCTGAGAGTTTCTCAACACAATTTTTATTTGTCGACTTCCTTATAGCACAAGTCGAAATACTTTCCATTTCCGTTTTTAAAAATAGACCTTTCGAAATATTTCATAGTCGCGACTACTTTGTTATTGTATTCGTGTAAAACAAGTGAGTTCGCAACTTTAAAAACGGACTTCCAATAAAATTCAATTTTTAAAATTGCCACTCCGTAATTGCAAGAAATTAGGCAGTCATGGGAGCGTGAGACCAACCGATAAAATGACAACAAATAGAAGGCCCACGTGAAAAGTTAATGGTTGGTTTTCAGAGACCAGGTTTAATCAAATATTGTT
Source organism: Orius insidiosus (assembly GCA_014119065.1). Lineage (NCBI taxonomy): Eukaryota > Metazoa > Arthropoda > Insecta > Hemiptera > Anthocoridae > Orius > Orius insidiosus. Next base: position 6,000 of record JACGAQ010002334.1, read on the forward strand.
AAGGGGGGAAAAGGAAAAAAAAAAAAAAAAAAAAAAAAAACCTACGCTCAAAAGTGTAAAAGATAAACTAAGTCTTACCATTATATGAAAAGATTTTGTTGTCATTTCTGAAACTGTTCCCTCCGTCCTTTCAATCTTTTTACTCTCAAAATTTACAAGTTTTAAGAGACGTTTTAAAAAACACACAAAGGTGGGTCTTTTGAAGCTGTTCTAAGTAGGATCTTAAATTTTTATTCATGATGGCAATTTTTCAGATCTTTTTTTTTCGAATTGGGTGCTATTTCGATCATTTTTCCGGCAGTACCTAGTTTTTGTTGATACTTTTTTCCTACTTAATTGCTTAGTTTTGAAGTTTTTTTTTTCAATTTAAGCCACTGCTTAAGAACCAATAATCCGATTGAATCCCGTAGTGGGCTAATTAATAAATAGGTAGATTAAGAAAAACCAAAAATTCACGGGAAATCCCGATTCACCGAATTAAGAAAGAAGTGATATAATAATTACTAATTGGTTTTTACCGTTTAAATTTCTCAAAAGATAAAGTAAACAAAACAGAAATTTTTAGTTTTTACTAGGTACCTCTATTTTTAATTTTTCGTTAAAAATGACATTTTAAATTTAATCAAATTTTGATGAATTTAAAAAAAAACTTTACCTTTTCCGAGGGAGTTTTTGAGTAGGGGCGATGGATTAGTGAGTTTCGAGCTCTAGTAGTTGTCGAGTACCTTCTTCGGGACTGATTAGCGGCCGCAAGTATGATACCGCTCAACCTCGCGTCTTCGAAAGAGGGGAGAAAGACGTTTGGGGGGATGAAGAAGAAAAATGTAAATCTCTGCAATTGTGTATCGCTTTAGTTTTTCTTCCAAGGTGAACGTTCGATTTCGATAAAACACTTCTATTTACGTCAATCAACTTCCGTCAATTCTCCATATGCGATCTTCCATAGCAGAAACTATGACTTTTTTTTTCTGAAAACAGAAAATGAGGAAAAAAATTAGATTTCAAAAATTTTAGACTCCAAAAATAGTTGGAAAAAAGGATTTAAATTATCATTGAGCAAGTTTCTGTAGGGAATTAAAGAAAAGCCTAAAAATGGTAAATTTCAAAATTTCAGCTCAAGAGAAATCGTAAAATTTTGGTCGTTGAAAAAATTTTGTCACATTTTCAGGAGATAAAAATATTTCGAACTTTTAAAGGCCATTGGCTCTTTCCAATGGAGATTAAGCCTTAACATCTAAAACGTGACTAATGAAAATAGCAAAGTCAATAAAAAAATAAGTTTCTAGCGAATATGTTTCCTGGATTCGAGTGTATCTTCAGGAACCATGACCAAGGACGTCGAGGAAATCTACGCCTCCTCTCTACCCTGTATTTACAGCTAAACACAATAGACACTAAAGGATTCCCTTGGGCGATATTTTTGGTTATAGGATTTATAAATATCACGAAAGCTCCTCGCAAGGACGTAGAGGACGAATTGGTCGATTTCAAAAACTGTTCCGGACTTCGCTATCTCCCGCGACTGATTGAATGCCATTTCAAAGGCCAAAATGTTACTCAACTTCCACAAGATTATTTTTCACGATTACCATAATTTTATTACTATTTTTACCCTTTATACCTCGTTTACAGTTTTAGGTAGATTTTTTAAAAATCGTAATTCTAAAGTACTGATTTGAAGAGCTTCCAACGAAAACTTCTTTAAAGAGAAGTATCTATATAGGAGGGGGAAGTATAACGGAGTGGGAAGTATATGGAAGGGGGAAGTATATGGGAGGGGGAAGTATAATGAGGGGAAGTGTATGGGAGGGGGAAGTTTAAGTGAGGGGTAGTATAACAGGGAGTGAAGTATAACGGAGGGGGAAGTATAAGGGAACGAAAGTATAACGGAAGGGGATGTATAAGGAGGGAAAGTATAAAGGAGAATTTTCCAAGTTTGTTTTTTCGAAAAATTTTCTAAGTTTATTTTTGAAAAATTGCCCGAGTTTTGTTTTTTTCCCAAAAATTTTTCGAGTTTTTTTTTTTTCAAAAAATTTACGAAGCTTTTTTCCGAAAAATTTTTCGGGTTTTCCTTTTTCTTTATGAAACATTTTCTAAGTTATTTTTTCGAAAATTTTTCTAAGTGCCGAGGTAGAAATAATGGGCTCTTTGGCCTACGGATGTGCCTCTCGTAATGGGTAGAAGTATAAAATTTCTCCCTACTAAAAAAAATGATAATTAAAAAGTGGCAATTTTTTACACCAAACAATCTTAAAAAATATAGTAATTGGGGAAAATTTGGTGAAAATCGGATTAACGGTTCGGCCGCAGCGAATTTTTTAAAATTTCAAACAGACATATCTCCGCCATTTTTTCGAAATTCAAAAATCCCCCTCGTTACATTCTTCTTCACCGGCTAAAGAAATTTGTGTAAAAATTTGGTGAAAATCGGATGAAAACTGTGGCCGTAAAGTGTACCGGAAAAAAATGCTACGGACGGCCGGCCGGCACCACAGACAAAGTTGAGATCGGTAAAGATCAATATTCGATTTGACCCTCCGGGGTCTGGAAGACCCTTCCCCAAAAACCCGACGTCGAGGGTATCGCAATAACTTCTTTAAGGAAGTTAAAATCAATGCTTTTTTAAAAGCCCTCCATTCGAGGGTCCTGGAATGAAAATGTAGCGTAAGCGAAAATAAACTGATTCTTGTTCTCGCAACTTCTCTGGCAAGAAGTATAACTCAAAAGTAGCCGGGTTTAAGTATGTGGGTACCACAACATAATATTATCTAAATATCATCAGAGTCTAACAAATCACATCACACACAACACATCTATTTCTATCAATTCTATTAGAGGTGAGGAATCATCCCACAACTCCTAGGGGCAACACTGGAGAGTTTAAAAGTCCATGGAGTTTTTCAGTTTTCAGAGTTAGTTAGAAAAACGCTTCCTACGCTTTCTCAGACGAAAAATATATTCTAGTATAATTAAAATATAATTGATTCATAAAAGCAGGAGCTGAAAAATTGCCCTATGGGAATTTATAAGCATTTTAATTGAGATCAACAAGAACTTTTATGTATGAGAGGAATTTTACGGAGGTGCTTTTTGCTGGTCAAAATAAAATATAAAAAAAATTGAAATATCCGGGGGAAGGGATCCTATTATGTTTTTACTTTCGGTGCGTTTCTTCTGGTTTCCTACGTGTCTATTTAATCTGATAGTCTCGCTGGTCGGATTAAATAATTATTTTGTTTTTTTGATGTTTACGTTAACTGCATTGGCCGTCCTCGATGAAAAAAAAAAAAAAACTTACTTCCCACTAAGCTCTGCTTAAGAATTGACCTTCGCGCTACATATTTCAACTTGTTTTTTCTCCTTTATTTTCTCTTTCTCTCTCTCTTTCCTTTCTCTCTTCTTTTACTTCTTCTTCAAAAACTTCTTTTCTGATCAATCACGGTCATACCTCAGGAATTTCCTTTCTAAGCGTAAAGGAGGGGGCCTTAAAAAAAAGTATTAGGAAACCTACATGTGCCTATTATGGATGCTTGAAAATAGTTTACCGAACATCTCTTATAGCACTCTGTGCAACAATTTTTTTTTCTTCGTTAAAATCAAACTACAAAATGAGGGAGGGAAGCTGAACATTACTTCCCAAGTAAATAAACAATAATTTTTAGTCAAAATAAATAGGTTGGCTACACTGTTTTAAAGCGCCGACCACATGTGAACCGGTAAGTATTCATCCACTCATTCCTTAATAAACTATAATTATATTTGTGATTATAATCATCTTGTTTTTCCTCCTTCTATTTTAAAATCGTAGATGATCGTTGAAGTGTGTTATTTATATTTAAGAACACCAGAAAAACAATCAAGGCAACCGGGAAAACACTGTTCAACGCATTTCACCCTGAAGCAGTTGAACATAAATAATCTGAAGTTCACCATAATGCGTTTCGGCATAATGCAATTGAACATAAAGCTCTCAAAAGTTCAAAAATTTTAAGCATAATGCATTTAAACATAAAGCGTTTCGCCATAAACGACTTTTTCAATAAATGCAAGTAGACATAAAAAAACTGCAAGTCACCATAAATCTTCTCACCATAAAAGCCTCTCTTTAAACTTGTTGTTTCGCCATAAAACTGTTTCTGTCGTTTGGTCATAATACATCTAACCATATACTAGGGACAGCGAAAGAACAAGTCTGCTTTCGCCGTTTAAAACGCGATTATGACGAACGACAAAAACCTTAAAACTTGACAGTTCACCATAATGCAATTTAACATAAAGCATCTCACCATAAACTAGGAAAAGCAAGTAGGCAGCCAATGGGATCAGCTCATTTTATGACACAAGGGGGTTAATTTTTTTCCTCTCTCGAGGATGTGCGAATTGAATAAACGACTTTTTGAATAAATGCAAGTAGACATAAAAAAAGTGCAAGTCACCATAAATTTCTCACCATAAAAGCCACTCTTTAAACTTGTTGTTTCGCCATAAAACTGTTTCTGTCGTCTGGTCATAATACATCTAACGATAAACTAGGGACAGCGAAAGAACAAGTCTACTTTCGCCGTTTAAAACGCGATTATGGCGAAACGACAAAAACCTTAAAACTTGAGAGTTCACCATAATGCAATTTAACATAAAGCATCTCACCATAAACTAGGAAAAGCAAGTAGGCAGCCAATGGTTTGTCGTAACGACAAGTGTTAAATCTCTTCTTTATGGTGAGGTGTATTATGTTCAAATGCATTATGGTGAACTTTTCGACTATTTTATTTATGTTGAGTTGCAGATTTGGTGACTCACGATTTCCGCTATTTTATGGTCAAATGCATTATGGCGAACTGCATTATGTCGACACGTATACATTCTAGGCAACCTGAAGGCCGGTTAGATAGCGCTCAGACGTCGCTTCGCCTTATTTTTTATTTATTTATTTATAGGATGATCCTCAAGTAGGATTACAGTCACATTATACAACCTTCATTTTAATTATACAAAAAAGGTTAATCAGAATCAAAAATTACGACCCTTTACCACTTCCTAGAGGGCCGAAACAATGCCGTCCATCCTTATGAGGACCGAAATAAAAGAGTGGAAAAAAAAAATTAAATAAATAAACTCTCAAGGGCGAAAGGACGTCGCATTTTACAATAGTCTGTTATTGGCATCTTTCACGGAAGTTTTATGCTTAACTTAATGTTTGCTTTTTGAAGAGGAGAGGAAGAAGAAAAAAAAGAAATAAAAAAAAAGGACAATTTGAAGGCCAGGATCATGCAAATCAACTGCATACAAGCCAAAGTAATTATTAAAATATTTATAAGTCAGTATCATAGAGTCTGGATCGAAAATTTCATTTTTTCGAAGATAATGGAGGGGAGGTTGTTTTGTTGATATATTAAAAGTCGCCGCAGAAAAAAAGACCACCCGTAAAAGGTCAATATACCTTCATCAAGCGTTTAAAAAAAATCCTGGGGAGGCGGACGAAATTTTCTTTAAAGCTATTTATTACTTTTATGTTGGTAGAGATATAAGGTTTACATGCGCAACGGAAAAATACAGAATGAAGTGGACAAAGAGGACAAATTCGAAGGCTAAGATCAAGTAGCCATTAGATACGTAACTCAGTAATCATTGGTTTGAGCAATGGAGCTCTTGACACCATTTTAATTGTAGTTATAAAGAAAACAAAATTCGGGCTTATAAATCAATTTATAATCCAAATCAGGACGTTCGCCGCCCGAATGATGAACAGGACGAACTTTACAAAATGATACAGCGGATTTTTAAAAGGGAAGAAAACATCGTAAAAGACAAACGAAAAAGAGTGGATCGTAAAAAGGTAAATATACTGACCTATATTTTGGGACGTTCACTCTTGGAATTCATAGGAATCCGTTTAGAAGGACTAAACTGGAAACTAGTTTTTTTTTTCCTTTTTTGTTTTTTTGCTCCCTAGTTTTCCCCCCTTCATGAGCACTTTCACGACAAACTCACTCATCCTAGATGTTTAAATACCCGAAAAAGTATATTACGTCATATGCGGTTTTTTTAATCCTCCAAGAGGATTTTTGGAAGAACATAAGATCTGAAATCTTTCCAAAATTGAGGATTTTTTAAAAAAATTTTTATTGATTGTTCCATTTGCATTTAATTTTTGTTCTGATTTATATACACCGTTTATTACTTACTCGTTAGAGGTTTTTAACGAGATCTCGGGTTAAATGACTTAACGGTTTAAACATGATGGGCTTTCGGCCTTTTACCTCATTAGATTGATTGCTATATTTACGTATAGGTGCACACTCTTTTCAAGTTCTATTGTGGGCGTGAGGTCAAATGACGGAATAACCCGTGAAAGTCTGTAAAACAGTGCTCATTATAAATTCGACCAAAATATAAATTATACGTGGTATGAAAATTTAATTCTATGACCATGGAATTATTTCTATGAGTTTTAAATAAAAGATTTTGAAGTACTTTTCCAGCTTTTGTACCATCCGATAGTCTGGAGTTGGACCTCCTATTTTGGCGACGTTGTGTTCCAAAAAATTATTATAGTTTTGACGACTTAAAAATCAGCATAGCTAGTTAGATAGCAGCTGAATTTCATAGGACGTATGCTTAGAATTGCTTAAAAGGTCTATCAATACAGCTTCTTAGTTTTGATAGGTAGCCAAGTTTTTGATTTTCACGATTTCAGTACTGCAGTCGCAAACATTGTAAAGTAAAGATTCAAGACTATGACTTGAGATTTAGTTCCATAATGGGTTGATTGAGCCTAGTTTCATTTAGGTCCTATTAAAATTTTTCAAAAAATATACTTAAGATCGTTTTATGGGGATTTTGTCCCACTTTTTCGCGGTGCGACGATGATCCGTCTTTTTCATTTTAGCAGAAAATAAGAGAAAGGTGTGTTTATTTTATATCCTAGTAAGTTTTCCATCTTTAAGCCTGGCCTAGAAGATCAAGACACATTGCTAGAGTAATAAGTTAACTTCTCTGGAGAAATTTAAAAATATCCTTATGCCTGTTGTTAATAAATCGAGGCTTCCTTTTCTCCTTTTAGGTCATCTATAGCAGAAATACTGATAAAATAATTACATCACTGCTTTTAGACTAAAAACAACATTCAGTTGTTATTACTGAGATATTTTTCGTCATTCTTCAGCAGTGATTGACCAAGTAAATGGGCTTCTAGCAAAAACCCACTATGAATTTCGCTCAAAAATAAAACGTTGATGTCCAAAAGTGGGATAACGATATCAGAAGTGGGATAGCTGATACCAGAAGTGGGATAGCTGATACCAGAAGTGGGATAGCTGATATCAGAAGAGGGATAGCTGATATTAGAGTGGGATAGCTGGTATCAGAAGTGGGATAGCTGGTATCAGAAGTGGGATAGCTGGTATCAGAAGTGGGATAGCTGGTATCAGAAGTGGGATAGCAGGTATCAGAAGTGGGATAGCTGGTATCAGAAGTGGGATAGCTGGTATCAGAAGTGGGATAGCTGATATCAGAAGTGGGATAGCTGGTATCAGAAGTGGGATAGCTGGTATCAGAAGTGGGATAGCTGGTATCAGAAGTGGGATAGCTGGTATCAGAAGTGGGATAGCTGATATCAGAAGTGGGAGCTGGTATCAGAAGTGGGATAGCTGGTATCAGAAGTGGGATAGCTGATATCAGAAGTGGGATAGCTGATATGAGAAGTGGAATATCTGATATAGGACGCCGCTATAGACTTGCATAGTATAGGATGCCGCCATCTACAAAATAACCATTACCATTATTATGGTTTCGAGATGCCGATAGAGAGGATAGGAAACGCCAATTATGAAAAAGGTGGTTTCTTGGTCAAAAAATTGAGAACCTCCAAAAAATCTGATAAAAAGGGGTTTATATTGAATGGACTTACAAGGTGGGTACTTCAACCCTGAAGAACCAAGTTTTAACGGTGGATTAGATGGACATCAATAGCTTAGTTTAATGATTAGTTTTCTTAGTTTTGTGGGCCGATGTTTCTTGAACAAAAAAGTGGGAAAATTACTTTGAAACAGAAAAAGAAGGATTCTCCAACGAAAAACTGCGCAAAACAGCAAAAACTTCCTCCTAAAATTTCTTAATTTAAAAAAAAATAATAATAATTATTATTATTAACTAATAAAAACAGGGACCGCAGAAGGCACCCATAAATTCGATAATTAAGGATTTTTTTGTCTTATAGAACGATATATCAGGACTAAAGAATTTTTTGGCCGAAAAGGGAGGATAAATTGACAATAGCTAAAAAAATGTGTTTAAGAGGAGATTTTTTAGACCAAAAAGAAGAGGAAAAACGCCAATTTTGAAAAAGGTGGTTTCTTGGTCTAAAAATTGAGAAACCTCCCAAAAATCTGGTAAACATGGGTTTATATTGAATGGCCTTACAAGGTGGGTACTTAAATCACAAAAAACATAAGTTTAAGGTGTAAAACCAAATTTAAAACTTTCCTAAGCAGTGAATACACCCAGAAACTACCATTAAGACGCATAATAGAAATGGCTTTTCAACATGAGTCAAAGAAACCTAATTTAATGGGTGGAAAACCGCTTGTTTTGGGTATTCTGAGCAAAATCGTATATCTTGCTATACTTATGAAGATAAACCGGTAATTCTAACTTTAAAAACAACATCTGCAAATGAGGAGACAAAAAAACAATAGGTACCTGTAATAGAAATAGGTAGACACTACGTTGTTTACGTTTAAAAAAGATAACGGGGTTTATGTTGATATTAGAGTAAAAAATAATCGATTTATACGTATAATTAATTATTATAATACCTCGAAATTAGATAAAATATGTTCTCCGGATCAGATATTAAATGAGAGTTGATTATACGGAATGCGAGAAAGTGAGATGGTGGGGGGGAGTGAGAGAAGAAAAAAAAATTGGACTTACACACGGTAAAGTATTGGCCGGCGCGGATTTTTGTTCGGCCGACGAAGTTTTAAGAGCGGGCGATTCCTCGGGAGCGACGGATTCTTTGGTCTCCGCGGAAATTTCTTCGGCTTCCTCGACTTTCGCATCCTTCGGTTCTTCCGGTCCTTCTTCGCCGCTCATCTGCACAGAATACGTTTTAAAAAAACCAAAAAACTGAAAAACCCCGAATGGTAGAAGCAACACTGACTGTAAAACACGAAGAAACGTCTGATAACTCAAAAATTTCAATTTAGAAGCATGAAAAAGCAACAGCCAATCACAATCGACGCTCTAGGAACCGCGAGAACGTCAAGAAATAACTTATTAACACAATACAAACTTGGAAAACTTGAACAAAACTTCAATATAAAAAATGAAAAACTTATTATAAACTAATATTAACAAAATTAATAAAAAGAATCAATGTTTTTCGTAGGAAGAAAAAATTTTTCTCCTCCCCATGGACTGCGCGACGCTCAGTTTTTACATACAGCGACGGGGCAAAGATTAAAACGCCATCGATATTTCGATATATCGACCCTCGAAAAGTTGAAAGAACGAACATTAGAAGTTTATTTTGTTTTTTTCAATTGACGATTTGACCAAAATAAAGGTTATTTAAGTTTAAAAAATTAAAAATTAATTTATTTAAATTAAAAAATAATAAATAATCGATTTATTAACCGGTGATGTAGTGAGAGGTTAGCGCCCAGGGTAGCGATTAAAAAATATCCAGGCTCTTGCTTTTTTGGAAAGAAAATAAAATAAAGGCGTGTCAAAATCAGAGTCGCGCGAGTTTTTTGATTTAAAAAAATTCCTTACTTCCTCCTTTTGTTTCATACAATTATTCCCAGGATAAATTTCTAAAATAGGAATATTTACGAAGATTTTTAGCTTTTGAAACCTTTTAAACTACTATCTTAAGGAATTTTTAGACCTTTTTTTAAACCTTAAACTTCCTCAAAAAGAAGTTATTGTAATACCCTCCAAGCGTCTCTGGAAAAGGGCCTTCCCCGTAGAGGAAGCAATTTTTTTCTCGAGTTTTACTTAATACTGCCGTACTTTCATCACCGAAATTTTCATTATTAAAGGAAATAATTTTTAAAGACACTTTTTTCTCGAAACATGAAGTAGTAGGAAGAAATTTTGGGTGTTCTCGCCTGTTCTGTGTGGCCTGGATGGGCGAAGATTCTTTTAACTTTTGCTACTTGGAGGAAGTTCTGTGAAACCTTTTGACGCTATTTCTGACCTTTTTTACCATAAAGAAGCATTTTATAGACATTAAGCCAATGGGAATCTTCGAATTGCTTGACATTCATACCATTGACGTTTCAATTGAAACCAAAAAAACAAATGCCGCAGACTTCAATGTACAGTTGGTAAACCTGTTATTTCCAAGCTATTACATAAAAAAGTACAAAACTATGAAAAAAAAATGTTAACTACGCAAATAACCGGTTGGTATAGTACACAATACTGTATATGTAAAGATTTGTATATGATATTAGTATATAATACATTATATTAAATATTGGTTTAAATAATATAAAAATACTGAAATATAAAGAAAATACACAAACCTTGAGATAATCGTTGCGCACTATGGTTGAATAGTAATTTTCGATTGTGAGAAGAGAGACGCCAATCTGATTAGTGCACTGATGCCCGGGGGTACAAAATAACCGGTTATAACTAGTTGCTCGGTTATCTTATTTCATTTAGGTTATTTAATTTAAAATTGAGTTTTTTGGACCTAATAACATAAAAATAAAAGCCTTTTAACCTTTAAAAAGGCTTTTATTTCTGGTTTTTATATTTTTTTTTTTAGCTTTTTGCTTCTAAGCGGCATACAGTAACCGGTTATTGAACCGCAACAATTTATGTAGCGTACAATTTTTTTTAAATCTAAAAAATTGTTGATTTTAATATTTAATTTTTTTGGTTACTTTAGAAACTAAAAAAGCTAATTATGTAACAAAATGCAATCCAATTTTTGGCGGGAAAATTTATTTAAACATTATTTTCACATGTTCTTAATAAACAATTGTGAAATTTATTTATTTTATAAATTATTGATGAAAATTTTAAAGTAAAAATAGTAAAATAAAAAAAAGGTTTACAACTAGAGAATTTTGATATAATAAAATTTTAAGTCGATTTATTTAAAAAAATCGATTATAACAGTAAAATATTGATGCTTTTTGTGGTTATAAATCTTTGTTGCATTTTCTTTTGGTTTGACTTCTGTCATTCAATGATGCCAAATGACTGTTAATTTAAATCGTGTTTTAAGTTTTTATGTTTGTATGAAATGGGTGTTTTTAAAAAAATGTATTTTTAATTAAATTATGACCGAACGTTAAATTTTTAATGATTTAACGCTTTTGTTTTCTTGACGTTTGTTATTTTTTTTGTGATGAAAGGGTTTTCGTACGAGTCGAGGTTTCTGAAGAAGCCGAGACTCGGACCTCCAGACGTTTACCCGCAGGAGGCGAAGCAGAAAGAGGTAAGAAAGGATATTGAGGGCAAATTTAATGTTTTCTGTTTTTTAAGGACGAGTTGACAGTTACGAATGTCAAGCTTGGGTTTACTGCTTATAAATTGGAAGATGAATTTGGGACTGCGAGAAATTGTAATGTTACTGCTTCTAAGGTAAATACTGTCTTAATTTCAGAGATATCTTTGAAGCTCCACAGATCAAATGAAAGAATTTTGTTTGAGGGCTCATTCTTTAATTGTTAACCATTGATTATTTTTGAGATTCAGCCATCATTTTGACGAGTACCAGGGACTGGGTCCATCCATTTTCCCAGATTGCACTGGAAGCTTCATGATTAGTGGCCCCAGCATATGTTTTGCCAGTCCTTTGTTGTCTGAAGTTGCTGTTGCTGCAGGTGTGCTGGCCAGGCCGGTTTGTGCTTGTGGCGATGGCCAGTACTGGATTTTCAATCATTCATAAAGCCATTTGGCTGCTGTAGCGTATGACCAACTGGGTACATCATGTAATAGATCAATGGCTGATGTTGTCATTGGACGTTCCAGGCATTTCTGAAGGAGCGATGCCTGAAAATGCCTGACTGGGTCCATCCATTTTCCAAGATTTCATTCGAGGCTTCATGATTAGGGTTTTGCCAGTCATTTGTTATCTGAAGTTACTGTTGCTGCAGGTATGCTGGCCAGGCTGGTTTGTGCTGTGCGATGGCCAGTACTGGATTTTCATTAATTCATATAGCCATCAATTGGCTGCTGTAGCGTATAATTAACTGTGTACTGTACACCATTTAAAAGATTAATGCATAATGATTCATCGGATTTTCACTCACAGGCCTTTCTGAAGGATCAATGCCTAAAAACCAGTCCAACGGACTGGGTTCATCCATTTTCCCAAATTTCACTGTAAGCTTCATGATTAGGGGCCCCAGCATATGTTTTTCCAGTCATATTTTGTAGTCTGAAGTTACTGTTGCTGCAGGTATGCTGGCCAGGCCGTTTTGTGCTAGTGGCAATGGCCAATACTGGATTTTCAATTCAAAGCAATGGCTGCTGTAGCGTGTGATCAACTGTGTGCAACATTTAATAGATTAATGCCTGATCTTGTCATTGGATGTTCACTCTCAGGCCATTCTGATGTTTCAATGCCTGAAAACCTGAATGTGACTTCCAGTCTTGCTAGAGGTGCCCATAACTCAATTCTGCTGCACTAGCAAAGAAATAATCTTCTATTGATCAATGATGAAGTGTATGCCTAGTAGCTCCCAGTTTTGCTTACCATTTATTGGCTGATGTTCCTTAAACTGAGGGCACCCTTCAATTGGCTGCTGTAGCGTATGATCAACTGTGTACGTCATTTTAATAGATCCGTTGATGTCATAGGATGTTCACTCGCAGGCCTTTCTGATGGATCAATGCCTGAAAACCAGTCCAAGGGACTGGGTCGATCCATTTTCCCAAATTTCATTAGATGCTTCATGATTAGGGTTTTGCCTGTCATTTGTTGTCTGAAGTTACTATTGCTGCAGGTATGCTGGCTGGGCCGTTTTGTGCTTGCGGCAATGGCCAGTGCTGGATATTCAATAATTCATTAAGCCATCTATTGGCTGCTGTAGCGTATGATCAACCGTGTACATCATTTAGTAGGTAACGCCTGATGATATCATTGGATGTTGACTTGCAGGCCTTCCTGACGATCCATATGGGAAATATTGGCATCGATCTAATGCCCGAAAACCTAAAATGTGATCCATTCTTGCTAGAGGTACACTAGCAAAGATATACTCTTCCATTTGATCTATGATAAGTGTATGCTCAGTTTTGATTTCCATTTATTGGCTGATGTTCCTTACACTGCGGGCACCCATCAATTGGCTGCTGTAGCAAATGACCAAGTTTTTACATCATTCAATGGTGTTCCTGGGATGAAAAATTGGCTGGTCACTTTTTGGCCTTTCCCATGGAACAATGTCTGAAAAATGTGACTTCCAGCTGGAGCTGCCCACTACTACCAACTGCTATTCTAGCAAAGATTCTTCCATTCATAGAAATCATATTCATTTCTTAATTTTAACAGGTTGGAGCATTTTTCAATGCGATTCTTGGGAAAAAAGATGAAATCAATACGTTACTCGACTCTGGGCGAAAACGTCAGCAGATCAATCCAAAAGACAATTTCTGGCCAGCGACCGGTAGAACAAAAACGGCTGTTGAAGCATGGTTTAAAGATCTCTCAGGAAACAAAGCTTTACTTTCATTATCGAAAAAAGCTCCCAATTTTAACAAAAAGAAGACATTTATCCACTCCTGTGCGATTTTCAAGTACCTATGTTACGTGCGGCTTGGTTTATCAAATTGAGTTCTGCATACACAGTGGCCATTACGGAAGCGAAAGGGAAGAAACGTCAACTTCCAGATCCTACTCAAGGTTCGCTTTTAAAACCAATATTTCATTTTTTAAATTCAAAATTTTACAGAATGGACTGCCTCAGTTTTAAAATTTTTAAAAGAGCATTTAAATAAACTTCAAGAATTTTATCAATCGACGACTCAAACTGTGATGACTGAAGATCAAAAAGCATCTCTGAAGCTCTGGCACTACACGACCCAATTGACCCGATATTTATATCAAGTAAGAAACTTCTAAAATTTAAGGAATTCTTTAAAAATATTTTTTCCAGGAGGGATTATTAGATAGGCAAGAGATGCTTCAATGGATTTTGGAGCAACTTGAAAAATACAAAAATTGGCCACCTGCTGAAGATGGACCTCTTCGTCTTATTCTTCCTGTTGTTATCCAATATCTGGAGGAGTTTGTTCAAAATGAATTATTAGCACGAAAACTTGCTTATATTTGTATGGGACGTTTAGCTCAGTTGTGTAATAACCAAACCGGTGGTGTTTCTCCTAATAGTCCGAATCATAATACGTAAGGTGTTTTGTAAAAAGTATATATAATTTTAATTTGGATGTCTAGTGTGAGTACTACGCAGAATAATGGGAATAACAATTCTGCTGCTGCTGTTTTGAATGAGTATTTGAATTGTGCACATCATAAAGATGTCGTTTTATCGTTGAGCGTGGTCATTGAAGTCATAACGTTGGAATGTCCGACGGCTTTGGTCTGGAATAGCATTGGTGAAGGGAAATCTGCTTCTATGTTAAACGGTTCACCTTTGGACATCCTTTTATGCAGTCCTTCCCAACTCCCGATGCCAAAAAGAAACTCAAACCAGCACATAAGAAACCAGTTAAGAAACGCTGAAGAGATGATCAAAGAACGGAGTCTGGCTGCAGAAAACAAATGGTCCTGCGATAAATGGCAGCAATCGTGTGCAGGCGTGACGACTCAACGCGTTCTGACTGCTCTGGACGCTTTAGATCGACACTCATTTCATAAAGTGGACACAAACAACTCATTAGAGACTCTATACCAAAAAATATTTCCTGTACCTCCTGAAAAAAATCAATACGTAAGAAATTATTGAAAAAAAATTTTGTTTCTACATAATTTTACAGCAAGAAAAAGATGAGCAGATTATCAACCTGCTTTGTTGGTGGGCGGTGAGTGGTAACCGATATGGCGAACATAGAGCGATTGCGGTTGCCAAACTTCTTGAGAGAAGAAACAATCAGGTTCAGCAAGGTCAAGACAGCGATATGACCGACGACAAAGATTCCATCAATTCAGCCACTCCTGGTTTACCTGTTTTTCAACCACTACTTATGAAATTTTTAGACAACGATGCTCCTATTCTCGGTATGGAAGTTCATTCTTTCTTTTGTATTCTATTTTTTTATTTTTTAGAAGACAACAGTACTTCGTCATCAAATCGGACCATGTTTACTAATTTAGTGCATTTATTTTCTGAACTTATAAGACATGATGTGTTCTCTCATGATGCCTATATGTGCACTTTGATATCACGTGGAGACCTTTTACAAGTGAATGCTCATCCAGGTGTGGCTAATAATGAAAGCACTCCTCGTCCGAGCAGCAATAAACCTTTGGAGACTCCAACGACTCAAATGTATTTAGACAGCGATCCGACTGCTTTGTTCGACCTGAAACCAAACAAATTACAAGTAAGAAAAGCATAATGAATTAGCATATTTTGGTGCGGAATTGTCTGGAGTCCTTGGGGGAAGTATCCGCCAACAACTCAGTCTTGTTGACTTAGATCCCAGGGCACTCGGGGCTGGGAGGGCAGAACTTAAGTCCGTATCCTAGCGGGTCTGCTGATTGGACCCTGTCTACTCCCTTCAAAGGTTGGGAGTAACAGAGGACAGCGTTTGCCACTTCTGCTTGCTGTCAACTCCCTTCAAAGGTTGGGAGTGACAGAGGACAGCGTTTGCCACTTCTGCTTGCTGTCAACTCCCTTCAAAGGTTGGGAGTGACAGAGGACAGCGTTTGCCACATCTGCTTGCTGCCAACTCCCTTCAAAGGTTGGGAGTGACAGAGGACAGCGTTTGCCACTTCTGCTTGCTGTCAACTCCCTTCAAAGGTTGGGAGTGACAGAGGACAGCGTTTGCCACTTCTGCTTGCTGTCAACTCCCTTCAAAGGTTGGGAGTGACAGAGGACAGCGTTTGCCACTTCTGCTTGCTGTCAACTCCCTTCAAAGGTTGGGAGTGACAGAAGGCAGCGTTTGCCACTTCTGCTTGCTGTCAACTCCCTTCAAAGGTTGGGAGTGACAGAGGACAACGTTTGCCACTTCTGCTTGCTGTCAACTCCCTTCAAAGGTTGGGAGTGACAGAGGACAGCGCTTGCCACTTCTGCTTGGAGGAGACCGTGGAGCACATCCTCTGTTATTGTGAAGGCCTAACACAGCTGAGGTTCATGTGCCCAGTGGAGGAAAAACCTAGGCAGGCTATCGAGCTACACTAAGAGACCTCTGTCCTTGAAAAACAAAAGCCTGTGGTTGGACGGGGCGCTCTGATTTGTCAAGAAGAGCGCACAATAGACCCAAAAGGGTCGGAGTGCACAAGGCCCCTGTAATATCTTAATCTTAATCATATTTTAGGAACATGGAAGACCTATGGAATGTGATGATAGCCAGATAGATAATCAACTAGAAGAGCTGCTTGAGCATATCAAAGGAAACAATTCTATGGTAATTGGCTTCAACAGAAGTTCAATGTATAAAATTTATTTTTAGAATGCTCCTGATTCGCCGAAAGATGTGAGCAGTTCATTAGTGTCTGGAGGTATGAGTAATATCAATGCAGAAGGAGACATCAATACTGAATCATGCGGAAAACCTTCTAGACATCTTCTTTATACAACTCATTTCCCACTACCTCAGGTAACTATTGCAAATGACCTCCATTGTTTTATCTTTTTTTGAAGGATGAAAGTTGTTCCCATGAATGTAACCAACGTCATGTTTTGTTGTACGGGGTCGGCCGCGTACGCGATGAAGCACGCCATACTGTCAAAAGAACAGCGAAAGACATCTGTAAACTGTTTTCAAAAAAATTCAGCATTGACGTTGCCGAAGGTGGGAAAGTGAAGAAGCACTCGCGAAATGAGTTCAATTTTGAGTCAACGACCGCACGCGTCCAAAATCTTTCATTTTTCGACCAACATGTCGTCACCTGGCAATGCAGTATGACCGTCTACGAAATGATCAGTTCTTTCGCCTCTGGGAACTCAAATTACCTTCCAGTACAAGAACATGTTGCTTTTCTATTCGACCTCATGGAACTAGCTTTCAACATTTATGGACTCATCGATATTTGCATTCAGGTAATCATTGATGATTTCAAAAAACATTTAATCTAAAATATGTTCCAGATTTTAAAAGAAATCCCAGAAGTCGAAGCTCAGTTAGACGCCAAAGGTTCAAATCTTGTCAAAACTTATACGACAGGACTTGTCCTTTATATTGTTGGCGTTCTACGAAGATATCATTGCTGCCTTTTATGTAATTGTTATTTTATTTAAAGTATTAAAATTAATTATAATTTTAGTATCTGGAGATCAAACGGTGGCTGTCTTTGAAGGTCTTTGCCGTGTTGTCAAACATATTTCGAATCCTGGCGACTGTTCCAGTGCTGAAAGATGCGTTTTGTCACATTTATACGATTTATACGCTTCTTGTACTTTGCTTAAAACTCGCCCGCATAGCGCAGAACCGTTTAGTAATGCATATCCGAAAATACGATCTGCTTTATATTCTTCGCTCACTCCCAGTCAATCTGGGAATCAAGTCACCACACCTTTTCTAGCGGACGTTATTAAAAGCGTCAGAAAAGGAAAGTAATTTTGTTTTGCTGTTTCTTTTAATTTAATTGTATTTTAGTGAAAATCGAACCATCCTGGTATAGACAGCTCAATGATAGTTCTGTCAATCGATATTCATTTGTCTGCAATACAATAGTCGCCGTTTGTTCCACCAATGATGTAGATCGACTCAACGATTTAGGGCATTTAAGCGCCGAATTGACAGCGCATTGTAATCTATTGTCTGCTGAATGGCTAGGTGTCCTTACTGTCCTGTGTTATACATCAAATAGTCCATCTTATGCTGAAATTTTATCGCATGTCGACATCCATGAGCTTTCCATTCATAACTCTTTGGCAGTTTTTACGTCCATTTTGGTGGCCAGACATTGTTTCTCTTTGGAAGATTTTGTTGTTCATGTTGCTCTTCCTTCTCTTTTGACTGTCTGCAATGAAGGTTTGTAGTTTTTTTAATTGATGTTGTAGTAATGAAAATTGTAGTGAGAGGAGATGCGGATTTAGATGCTGAAGCTGGAGCGAGATTGACATGTCATTTGCTTCTGAGGCTGTTTAAGACAAGTGAGGTGCCTCAGCCTGCTATGTATTCTGTGGGGACTTCTCCGCATCCTCTGCCTGTTAATTCTGCGTCAAGCATCAAGCTAAGCTGTGACAGGCATCTTTTAGCCGCAGCTCATAATAATATTAAAGTCGGGCCTGTCCTTGCTGTACTGAAAGCTATCCTTGTTGTCGGAGATGCCACTGCAGGAAGAGGAAGCCGAGGGAAGATCAAACCTCACAAAATGACCCCTCCGAGTGGACAAGGCGAGCTAAGCATAAGTCACATTTTGGGGACATCCGACTGCCTAGGTGGTGCACGTGATGACCTTCTTCTCGAATTGGGAGGTGGAAACAGCATTTCCAGCAATGGAGGACTGTCCGAACTGGCTCAGTTAGTACTTAAAGAGATGTGTAGTGAAGAATGGATCTTAGAACGGTGTCTTCAACGTCCTGAAGATCTCTGCACCCACGAAATGATGCTTGATAGCATGCTAACAGCGAAACAGGCCCAACGTCTTCTCCATATGATCTGTTATCCTGACAATCCTGTCAGCAGCGATGGTAACCTGGACCAAAAAGCCATCATTGCCAACATACTAGAAAACCTAGAATTGTGGACATTGCGTGTCTCTTGGCTTGATATGCAGCTTATGTTGAAGCAATATGCATCAAATACGCAGGAATTAAATCTTTGGCTGGAAACAGTCGCCAAAGCAGCCATTAATTTGTTCAATGTCACTCCAGCAAACAGGTATTTATAACAAATCATGGAAATCACTCACATCTGAATAGCGATTTCAACATTTTCAGAGAAGAAAGCGGAAAAGGGAAGAACTCGATGTGGCTCGTAGCTCCTTTGGTCGCTAAACTCCCACCGTCCGTCCAAGGGCGAGTTTTAAAAGTCGCTGGCCAAGTTTTAGAAGCAGGAAATTGGTTTACCAGCGGAACAAAAAGTAAAGGAGCTGCGAAAACCGCATCGGGACCTCAAATGGGACACCACCAACCATTTTTAGCGCTCGTATTAACCTGTCTGAAAGGACAAGATGACCAAAGAGAAGGCCTACTTACCTCCCTTCACACTCAACTAACACAATGTTTACAAATAGTCAAAGAAGTAAGATCATAATAAAAAGAAACATAAAACTAAATTTTTTTAGGATCGAAATTACATTTGTGAAAACCACAAAAGTAGAAACGCAATGCAAGATGCGTTATTGTTGCGATTCTCTTTAATTGGAGGAATGTTCGATACGATTCAAAGAAATACAACTTTAACAACTGATTGGGCTATACTTTTAGTCCAATTAGTTATTTACGGGTCATCGATTTAAACAATAATGCGTTAGTCGTTTTAAACCTTTAGTTTTATATTTATAAAATTTTTTCAGAGAATTGTTCAACACAGTTTTGGACATGCTGGCGACGCTAATACACTCAACGCTCGTTTCTGATTCTCAATCTGAAAAATGCGAAGAAAACAGAAAACATTATCAGAATCTAATGAAGAAATTAAAAAAGGTAATAAAAGATTAGTTTGAACAATTTTTTAGTTTTTAATTTTAGGAAGTCGGAGAAAGAAATTCACCGTCTATTATGTACATCAAGCAATTATTGCCTCTTCCTAAAAAGCTGACGGACATCATCGCATGTAATCCTTCCGGTTTGGTAACAGACATGAAAGGAAACAAAATAGCTTTCGATTCAAATGATAAGCATGTATGTCCTAAAATTTTTAGCTTTTCATGTTATAACCTTGTTTTAAGGGTCTTCAAGTTGTTGAGAAGCAAAGGATGAACCCATGGGATATACTTGAAGGACAGAAGAATTTGGCACCACTTTCTTGGCCGTGGTTTGGTGCTGTTAGAGTGGAAAGGAAGCTTCTTCCGTCTGAAGAAACCCATCGACTTCTCCAATGTCATACTCATTCTCTTGCTAAAAGTTCCGATTATTATTTAGAACCTTTGCCCCTCCCTCCGGAAGACATCGACCCTCCAAAACCTGTATGTACTGTTTTGTGTTATTGTCCTGGAATTTTTAGGCAGTTTGTAAGTTTTGTTTGGTTTTGAGCGTCGACTTCTTTTTGTAAAGGAAAGCATTTGATATCCGTTGGGTATAAAATTGCTCTTTTACCATTGAGTTGATGACTGGCTTTTACCGCTTATACATTGCTCAATGAGCGATTTGAGTGGTGATCGCCGAAAGTTATTTTTTAGTTGGCTGATAACAAGCCTTGTACGAACAGTGATCACGCCTAATGTAGTGTACGTGTGTTTATTGTGCTCAGATGAAAGGAGGTCCAGGAATGCATGAGAATACTCCGCCTTCTGTCGACAGCCCTCGAGGTGGAAAGCGTCATTTGGGAAAACAAGCGTTGAATACAAAAAGAAAACAATCTGCCAAACCTGGAACCCCTGTTATGCAGCACGTTCAGGTATGTTGGTTTATGAAAAAAAGTTTGGATCATTTTTGGTTACAGCAAGGAGGCCCTGGTCCGCAAGCCCAAATGGGACAAATGGTCGGCCCGTATCAGAACCAGAATCAAGGTGGAATGTTTCCTGGTGCACCTCAGCCTCCTCAATGGGGTGGAGCACCTCCTTATCAACAGCAAGTTCATCCTCAGCAAGCTTATTATCCACAGCAACCTATGCAGCAACGTAAATATTATTCAAATTATTTAAAAAAATATATTGTTTTTGTTTAGCGAATCCTGGAAATCCTGGGCGTGTGAATCAAAGCAAACAGGCTTTATCAAATATGTTAAGAATGAGGATGCCACCTTCGAGTCAATACATGGCTCAGCCACAGCCACCAATGCAGAACTTCCAACCGATGCCACGGCAAACGATGTTCAGGCAGCAAATGCAAGGGATGCAAGGAGGAATGCAAGGTGGAAGTCAAAGCGGACAGATGTTTCCTCAGCAACAGCAGATGTATCAGAATATGCAGCAGCAAGGGATGAATCAAAATTATGGAGGATATGGTGGCGGTGGTATGGTTTCAAACGCAGGGATGTTCCCGGATCAAAGTATGATGAGAAATCCAGAATATCAACAGAGAATAAGAGCTCCTTATATGCAGGTTGGTTTTTTAAAAACAAAATTTTCTTTAGTTTTCCGTAGCAAGCTCCGAACGTGACGATGTCTTCCATGGGTGGGCCGTTGAGTCAAAACCAGCCAGCGCCGCCATACAAGGCCGGGCGCTCCTCAGCAACAGCAAGCGCCTCAAGGTTCACAGCATTTTACTCAACAGCAAATGAATCAGCAGCGTATTCGTCAGCAGTTGATGGCTATGCAGCATCAAAACCAACAACAGCAACAGCAGCAGCAAACTCAACTGCTATCGTCGCCCAACTACAGCGCCAGATGCACACCGGAAATCAACAACAGCAGCAACAGCAACACATGTATCAACAACCTCCTCCTTACTAATGTCCCTTATTTATATTCCTCCCAAATATTTTATGTAAATAATTTATTAAATTATATCATGTTTTCTTAAAGTTGAGTAATTTATAATTTCTCCAACTTCTACTTTATCAAAAGAGCTTGAAAAAACTCAAATTTAGCCCAATAAACCAGCGAATTTAAAATTCTTCCAGCTTCTCTTCAAAATATTAAAAAAAAAACCAAAAACTTAGTTTTTTAAAGAGAAAATCAACCCTTGACTGTTAAAAGTTCTATATCAACTGGGCAAATAATTTTGGTTCCACTTATTTCAGTTAAAAGTACTGGTTTGAAGAGCTTCCAACGAAAACTTCCTTAAAGAGCAGTAACAATATAGGAGGGGGAAGTATAACGAAGTAGGAAGTATATGGGAGGGGAAGTATAACGAACGGGGAAGTATAAGGAAGGGGAAAGTATAACAGAGGGGGAAGTATAAGGAAGGGGAAAGTATAACGAAGATAGATGTATAAGGGAGAGAAAGTAAAGGGTCTTCCAATAAGGGCGGGTCGATATTGATCAGATATAGAATAAAACAAGCTGTGTGTAAGGTTTTAATAAAATCTTTATTTATTTAAAAGGTCCATTTATGCCATTATGTATTATTCAAATTCCATAACATCATTCAAATGTCCACCGCGGCTTCGAACGGTGGCACGGATCCGGGAGGTCCAATTTTCTATGACTCTGCCGCATAGATCCTGCTGAATTTGCGCGATATCATGTGTTATTTTGTCTTTCAGGGCTTCAGTCGATTGCGGTCTATTGGCGTAGACCTGCGAGTTCAGAAACCCCCACAAGAAAAAGTCTAACGGGGTCAAATCGCTCGATCTTGATGGCCAATTCACGTCACCTCTTGGAGAGATTACTCGGCCCCCAAATCTTTCACCCAAAATACCCAATGTTTCGTTTGCTGTATGGCACGTAGCGCCATCCTGTTGGAACCACATGTTATCGACGTCCATATCGTTTAAGTGTATACGAAAACTTCCTTAAAGAGACGTAACAATATAGGAGGGGGAAGTATATGGGAGGGGGAAGTATGTATAACGAAGGGAGGGAAAGTATAAAGGAGGGGAAGAA
Organism: Orius insidiosus; assembly: GCA_014119065.1. Taxonomy (NCBI): domain Eukaryota; kingdom Metazoa; phylum Arthropoda; class Insecta; order Hemiptera; family Anthocoridae; genus Orius; species Orius insidiosus. The sequence continues at coordinate 28,750 of JACGAQ010002334.1, forward strand.
TAAGGAAGAGGGAAGTTTTAATTTTTTTTTTTTTTTTTTTTTTTTGTTTAATTGTATTAAGCCCAGGGCTTGTTACAAAGGGGGAGGGGATCAGACCCAGGCGGGGGCTTTCGCCATAATGCCATGGCGCCCTTTTGGGCCAACTACCAGAGTAGTGGCCTAACTAAATTGTCCACAGATTTTGTAGAGGGATATTTTTAATTGGAATTTTACTTCCAACCAAAAATCCCTATACCCAACCTGGGATCGAACCCCGGTCTTCCGTGGTGAGAGTCAGAGACTGAACCCACCAGCCACGGAGCCGGTTAGTTTTAATTTTGTTCCCAAAAATTTTCCGGGTTTTCCTTTTTTTTTCTTTGAAAAATTTTCCAAGTTTTTTTTCTGAAAATTTTTAAGTTCTTTTTTTTTCGAAAATTTTTCCAAGTGTCAAGGTAGAAATAATGGGCTTTTTGGCCAACGGATGTGCCTCTCGTAATGGGTAGAAGTATGAAATTTCTCCCTACTAGAAAAATTAATAATTAAAAAGTGGCAGTTTTTTTACACCGAAAATTCTTAAAGAATATAAGAAGTAATTGGTGAAACTTCGGTGAAAATTGGACCAACGGTTCGGCCGCAGAGAATTTTTTAAAATTTCAAACTGGCATATCTCCGCCATTTTTTCAAAATTCAAAAATCGTCCTTATCAGTTTCTTTTCACTGGCTAAAGAAAGTGTGAAAATTTGGTGAAAATCGGATGAAAACTGAGGCCGTAAAGTGTTCCGGGATAAAATGCTACGGACGGCCGGCTGGCACCACAGACAAAGTTGAGATCGGTAAAGATCAATATTCGAATTGACCCTCCGGGGTCTGGAAGACCCTTCCCCAAAAACCCGTGTATCACAATAACTTCTATAAGGAAGTTAAAATGGGATTTTGGGAACAAAAATTGTTTCTTAATTTTTATTTTTATTAAATATACAATTTCAGAACTTGATAATAACCAAAAAACATAAGTAGACTAAAGTTTTGATCCTAATCAAAATTTTAAAACCGTTCCAAAATATTATTGAAAAACCAAATTTAAGATAAAATGAAATTTTCAAATTTTTAGAACGTTCTTAAAACCAAAAAGGAACAAAACATATGATATGGAACTAATGACAGCGATAGAAATTTACAGAGGAAAAAGAAACAAAATTGCAAGTCTTTTTAGATTCGCCAGACTCCTAAGAAACTCTTATCCAATAAAAAAGTCTTTTCAAAATTTGCAATTTTTTAATGAAATATCACAAAATGTGTTTTCGATTTTCTTTCCAAACAAATCCACTGCTCCTGACCTACACAAGCATTTTAAAAAGAAATCAAAAATGCATCAGGAAACCTTATTTTCTACATCAGACTTAAAATATTTATTTACACTTAACTTCTATTGAATTAGTTGCACATACATGGATCCGGTTTTTCTATAAGCCTAAATATTTTTTCTTATCTAATAAGGAACTAAGTTGTGGATATAAAAAATTTTATAACACAAATCAATTTTTAAGAACGCAAAAACGTATAAATGTAGACATTTGATATGGTTTAGAAAAGGAAAAAATAGATTAGAGAGCAGAGGTGAGCTGAGGATGATTTCCCGATGTTCATTTCCACTTAAAATAAGCAAACGTTTAAATCACGTCGCATAACGTTTCGTCCACAGTCGTGCGATGCGATCGTGCTCTTCCCTGTTCTGAAGATACTGCGTCGCTATGCTCCCAACCAGTGGGTCAGCTGAAAATGATATTAGAAATGCCTTTACGTTAAGCTAAAAACAAACCAGGATTGCAGTCAGTCAACAAGGAGCAAATTGACAATAAAACTTTTGAAATAGTTAAAGCAGGTGACCAGTTATCTTTGAGGATATCCAAGCAAATAACTCCCTGGCTATTAATGTTACAGTGGTATATACGAGTTCGGAATGTGACCTGTTCAAATAATTTATTTAAAAATCGTATTTTTTTCAGGAACAAACCTTGGGAGGTTTAAAAGGGTATTCAGGTGAGAAGTGAATGTCTAAAAAAAATACTCCTCCTTCATAGACGGAGCCAGGAGGGCCGAGGATCGTCGAGACCCATTCGTACAAATTGTCGCCTTTTGGACCTGCACTGCAGTTCGGCGGTGGATCCAAGGTGATTTCGGCGAGTTCCTTTTGGATTCTTTTGGCCGATGTAGACAACGCCTTTGACATTTTAGGATTTGGTTTGACTTCTTTACTTTCGGTTTTAGCACTTTCTGGAACTGACGCAGCACCACGACCCCTACCAGTACCACTGGATCCAGCACCAGACATATTCACAGCCAACTAAATCAAGAAAAAAATTGTAATTACTTGCACAAAATGAGAGAATAAGGTACAAAATTATGAGTACGACAGAGAAGGCAAACAACAACTAAAAATGGGATTATTGACTCAAAATATAGCAGATATTGCCAAAAAATCACGTAAAAATGGGGTTTATTAGCCCTTTAGCGGTTGACTAGAAACTTTGGTTCGCAGTTTAGATCCTGAAGAAAGACATAGAAGATTGGGGTCAAAAAAACACTAAAAACTTTTGGAAAAATGAGTTTTTGGCTCATCTAAGAGAAAGGCTAAAAATTCTTATGAAAATGGGGTTTATCGAACACAATTTTATGGAAATTTCCACAAATATCAGGTGAAAATGGTGCCTCTTGGCCGAAAAACTGAGGGAAACTACCAAAAATTGTAGCAAAGCTCTTATAGGAACTCGGTAAATGAGGGATTTCTTGGCCAAAAAAAAAAAAATGAGGGGAATGACCAGAAATAAAGCGTTGTTGAAGATGCTACATGTGATAACTCGCATTTTGGGCAAAATGAGATTTTTATTGAATATGAAGCGAAATCTACCGCAGCATCGGTCAGTTAACTTAGTTTTGTAAAAAACTCATCAGAAAGCAGTTCAGCAAAAATGATAACATGTGATATCTGAAATCTGAAGACTATGAGTTTTTTTGTCTCTCCTGAAAAGTAGCCAAAAGGCAGATAGCACAGGATGCATCTTCAACGACGAAAGAGTATTTTCCAGGCTAGAAGAATAAACAAATCAGAAACTACCCTACGCTCGGTAAAATTTGCTGTGGGTCTTTTCTTCAGTTTAGATCCTAAAGAAAGACATAGTAGGCTGGGATCGAGGAAAACATTCAAAATAATCATAATTGTTTGCAAAAAATTCTAAAAAATTTCCTAGAATATCTAGTTAAATAAGGTTAACTGCGGACTACCAAAGTTCTTAGTTCAAGACCAAGGAACTCAGGAGACTCTTCGGGACTTGGTTTCTCCAAATCGTCCTTGGTTTCTCCAAATCGTCGTTGAAGATGCAACATGTTCTAACTCGCATTTTGGGCAAAATGATATTTTTATTGAATATGAAGCGAAATCTACAGCGGCATCGGTCAGTTAACATAGTTCTGTAAAAAACTCATCAGAAAGCAGTTCAACCAAAATGATAACATGTGATATCTGAAATCTGAAGAGTACGATTCTGTTTTTTGTCTCTCCTGAGAAGAAGCCAAAAGGAAGATAGCACATGTAGCATCTTTAACAAAAATAATCCTGCAATTTAACGCACTTTAAACCTTATTAATGTACTAACAGGAACTTTTTTTGGAAATTCAAATAAAAATGTCCAGAAAACCCAGTCAACCTACCTGGCAAAAAAGAAGAAACTCATACTTAAGACCAAATACAACCTAAAACAATGAGTCTACCATAAAAATTAACCTCCACAAAAAGTCAATAATGTAAATTAAACAATTACGAGGCTTTTATGAACAAAAAACAGAGTTATTTTTAAGGGACGCACAAGTTTAGAATAGTAAAAGGTTCAATGACTTCAAGGTGAGGCCATTGGGTTATTCACCATCTTATTTAAGATTTATAAATTAAATATTAAAAAACTTAATGAAAATGGTTTAAATTAAATAAAAAGCACAAAACCAAACTAAAATTTAAAAGAAGAAAGAAATAAAACTAGACCACACCTTATGAGAACAAAGGCAACCTATAAAAAATAAACTCTCCGATAATCAATAATAATAAAAAAGGATAAAAACAAAAAGATTTACTAAAGAAGTTTTCCTTAAACTTACCAACTCCTAAAAGAACTTCTCTGAGTTCCGGGAATTTGACGGGGAAGAAAAAGGAGAAAAAAAAAGACTAACAAACTAAAGAATCCATATCCGATTGCAGATGTTCGAACCGGTCGGCGGCCATCAAACGATCCCCGAAAATAATAAATTCCAAGGATTTTATCCTTTTTAAGAATGAAAATAAAAAAAAAGATGGATGGAAGGGTCAAACGAGAAAAACGCCCGAAGTTTATATAAAATACGATTGTCAATTCAGTTTTTACATTAATGCCGAATTTTTAAAAATAAACAAATTTACTTTTGAGGGCGTTCGTAAACACTTTTTTTTCTCGATTACTTCTAACTATCGATCTATCTAAATATCGAGTTTTTACTTATTTTTAATTTATTTTTTTAATTTTTCTATTTATTTTAATAAAATATAGAATGAAGGAAGAAATTTAATTAATTAAAACGATGATTTTTATTTTTGAATTTTGAATTTGTGAATGTGTGGTATAAACTGCCCATAAAACCTCAACAAACTTAATTAAAAAGACAAAATACCTTAACGTAATATAATGTGATTCAACTAAGCCTAAAATTTAATTTATTTGGTGTAAAAATGGAAAAAGTAGGGATTTTATTGTGTTCCGTTGGCAACATTGACTACCACCTGTCAAGACCAACATTACACAAGTCGAAACAAGACTCTTGAGTCTTCAGGAGCCATCAGCCCTTTTCGTCTTTGAGGGCGACAAGGCTATAGGGGGTCATTTTTCGAATCCATTTTTGAAAAGTAAAACGCATGAAATTTTTGCATCATTTTCGTTTTCGAAGTCGAACTATTTTGAGCATACGCTAGCATTCTTCAGTTGCTTAGCTACGTTTCCCAGGGTTTTTAAAAATGAGCCTTTTGGGATTTGCCAAAACTATTTTTCTACGGCAAAAAAAGCTTGTTTGTAACTACGAAGACATTTTTAATCTGACAAGAACAATTCTTGCAAAGAAGTCTCGTTTTATAAAAGGGGGAAATTTTTTTCCTCTCGCAAGAAAAACTCGTGACAAATTCAATTCGAGAAAGAAGTTAACTACCTAAAAGAGTTGAACAATAAAAACAAAATGAAAGTAGCCAACTTTGAGGAAAATCCCGTTCAGGGCTTTCCCCAGACCATTTGAAATTGACCTACGATTTTTTGATACCTGACCGGGGGCCAGGGTGGCCGAGGGGATAAAGGCAGCGGGCCTGACTTTAAACCCTCTGGTTTCTAAGGTCGTGGGTTCAAATCCCACACTGGGCAAGGCTAACCAGTCCCATTGTTACTAGGTTTATAGAGTTAGTTGTTGATTCTATCCTATAAGGAAATTCCTACAAGGAACTAAAACATTTCCTCTAAGGAAAATAAATTTTTTTAAAAATTTTAAATAAAATATCATGTACATAAACAATGTTTTTTTGATAACAAAATAAATTTCCGGGTAGATTTTTTTAAATTAAAAAATAAAATTCTTATTTTGAAATGTTTTAAATTATTTTTTAAAATATAAAAAATTAATTTAAAAAAAATACCTAACAAAAGATGGAAAAAGTTAGGTGCTTAAGCAATAAAAAAACGTGCTTGAACGGATGCTCACGTCGGTGGCTATTGACGTTTTAATACGATAGGTAGTCTGCTACATGAAAATAAAATACTTAAACATAAATAGAATATCTCCCAGCGATTGGAAACAGTATTAGCTTTGTTCCAACCACAGTTTGATACTCCTGGAGCATGCGCAGAAGGATTTTCACAACAAATTTGACGTCAGATGACTTCAGATTTGACGGGCGAACGATTTGACGCCACCTCCTGCGCATGCTCGAGGAGTTTCAAACTGTGGTTGGAACAAAGCTAATATACACACTGTGCCCAGAAACGTTTTGGTTTTCTTGTACAGGATGTCCCAGAAATAATGTTGCTCTGGGACACCCAGTACAGCAAAATAAATTTTCTTTGACAGCAAGCAATTCTTTGTCAAAAAACAATGGGACTTCTAGCCACCAGACTATATTTTTTATTTGGTTACTCTGCTCAGTTTTCCTGCCAAAAAACATCATTTTTACCAGATTTTTCAGTAATTTTCTTAGAGATTTGAGGAAAAAACACTACTTTCACCATTAACCCTTTCGAGACTGCAGGCGACTATAGTTGCCATGCGCACATGTCGCTTGAAGACTGCAGGCGACTTTAGTTGCCCAGCGGGAAGCCCCTCTAAGACATTAAATACCTTCGCTTCCCGTGGCGCTAGCGACATGCAAAAACTGGCCATCTGCTGGGGAAGAAATGAACTACGTGATGATCGCATCACTCGCTTTCTGTGCTTTGCTGGGCGCTGGGAGCAGTCGGGGAGAAGTGAGGGGAAAAGTGCTGCGCCAGTAGCGCAGAAAATCCGGCGTCAGACGTTCTCTCAAAGGGTTAACTGGTGAGCTGATGGTCAAACCAAAAGAGGGGGAAAAATTAAATTTAAAGCTATTTATTGAAATTTTTATAGATAACAATCATAATAATAAATTTTGAAAGTAGAAACAATACAAAAAAAGTAGTAATTATAATATTTTCATCTTCAGTCGGAATTGTGCTCATTAGTATAAAAATACTTACGACATAAAAAACTTTTTTATCAAAATAATTAAATTTTTAATTAGGAATTGGAAGAACAAATACTTTTGGTATGAAAGACTGATTCAAACGCATAGAATATGATAAACATAAGCTACAAGTAGAAAAAAGTAACTAAACTAAATTATTCTTTAACCTTAAAAAAGATTTCCTTTTGTGAATAAATAAAAAGAGGATGAATTTTTTAAAGGTCGGTATCGTACCAAGCGGCGACTTGATTATTGTCCTGTGGAGGCTGCGGAAGTTCGTCTAAATTGTCGAAATCCAAATCTGCGGGTCCGACGTCCATCGGACCGTAGTTTGAATCGTGCTGTGAACCGAGGTCCAAACCCTGCATAGAATCAACCGGAATTTGGTCATACCCTAAAACAAAACAATAATTTTAAATTTTTGCTTCAAAAAACTAAAAAAAAATGTGAAAAGCTAAAATACAAATCAAATTTCCAGTAAGTGCAAAATCATAATAAAAAATAAAGTAAACCTTGATATCATGCTTGAGTTCACATCCAGTCTACTGATTTGTATAAAATAATTTTTTTTAAAATAAGATAACAAGCTTTGGCACTGGTCAAAGTATTTGGTAAAAAGCCATAATCAAAAAGGCAAAATGAAGCTGAAAATTGCAAAACTAAATAAAAGTGCTGGAGGAGCCTAAATTTTGGATAAGATGAGCAATTTTTTTGGCCCAGAAACACTTTTTAAGCTAGATTTAAGAAACTTCTACCTTCTGGGCGCTTTTAGCATTATGTTGATGACAAAATAGCAGAAAAGAGAGAGAGAAAAAACTTTTTTTAAAAAACAACTCTTTTAACTACTTGTTTGAAGAGCTTCCGACAAAAACTTCCTTAAAGAGAAGTAACAATATAGGAGGGGGAAGTAAAACAGAGGGGGAAGTATAAGGGAACAAAAGTATAACGAAGGGGGAAGTGTAAGGGAGGGAAGTATAAGGGAGGGGAGTATTTTTTTTCGAAAATTTTTCCAAGTTTTCTTTTTTTTTCGAAAAATTTTCCAAGTTTGTTTTTTGAAAAATTTTTTAAGTTCTTTTTTTCGAAAATTTTTCCAAGTGTGAAGGTAGAAATAATGGGCTCTTTGGCCTACGGATGTGCCCTCTCGTAATGGGTAGAAGTAAGAAATTTCTCCCTACTAAAATATAATAATTGAAAAGTGGCAAATTTTTTACACCAAAAATTCTTAAAAAATATAAGGAGTAATTGGTGAAAATCGGACCAACCGTTCGGCCGCAGCGAATTTTTTAAAATTTCAAAAAGACATATCTCCGGAATTTTTTCCAAATTCAAAAATCGCCCTCGTTAGTTTCTTGTTCACCGATTAAAGAAATTTGGTGAAAATCGGTTGAAAACTGTGGCCGTAAAGTGTTCCGGAAAAAAATGCTACGGACGGACGGCCGGCACCACAGACAAAGTTGAGATTGGTAAAGATCAATATTCGATTTGACCCTTCCCCAAAAACCCGACGTCGAGGTATCACAATAACTTCTTTAAGGAAGTTAAAAAACACAAGTCCAAAATTTAATTAAAAATGGCAAAATGCTAAAGCTTAAAAATGAAGCTAAAATGGCATTAGATTGTACAAAAAGATGCAAAATGCTGCTTAATTGGGAACAAACTTGTTAAAAGGAGTAGAAAGGATAAAATTGAGATCAAAGTTCATTTTTCTATTTCGAGGCAAATAAGAATAAGGAAAAATAATAAGGGTTTTTTTAGGCATGCAGTGATTTTTTTGCAAATATCTGCTGAACTCCATGCCTCTTATTAAATGAGCGCTCCTTTAAAAAGTTACCTGTTATGACGGAGCTCTGCTGCAAATCAGACCCCTTGAAAAATTAAACATGCTTTATTTCGTTATAGAGTAAAAAAATTCCATTTATTTTGACATGCTGTTATGTTTTAGAAATTGTAGATCCGTGCCTTATGTTTTAAAATTAGAAAATGTTTTACCTTGCTGATAGCCGCGACCTCCATGGCTGCTGTGGACACTTGGGGGTCCGTGCGTGTACATCCCATCGTAGCTTTGCTCAGCCAGCATATCCTAAAAGAAATGGGTTAGTCTATGGTTGAGAATGACAACGTACCTGAAGATCTGGAGGCATGCTTAGATCGCCGTTCCAGAGATTTTGGTCTTCTCTGAAAAGGGAGTTGGTTAGCTCCATGGAAAGCCTCTTTTTGTAGTCTTGAGGTTTGTCTTCAGACATTCTGAAAAGAACGGCGGCTGCATATGTGGCGACACCTTCATTCCGTGAGTGGAGTAGTTCAGTCAAAGGTGCAGTAGCGCCTTCTTGTTCGATGAGCTCAGCGCCTTCTTTATCTTGTGCAAGCTCACAGAGAACGCCAGCAGCGACCCTTTGGATGTTTTCGATTTCGTTGAATAAAAGCTGGACGAAAATCGGGATGACTTGTTGCTGACGAATGATAGCTCTGTTGTGGCTTTCACGTGCGAGGATATGTAGAGCGCCGACGGTCCCTTCAACAATTTCTTCCATACGAACACCATCGGCATAAATGGCAGGAGTTTGATTTCCGCTTGAAACACTTGAACGACGCTGCGTATCATGGAAAGCTCTCATTAAAAGCCTCACAAGATGATGGATCGCTCCATGCTCTCTCAACGGCCCATGGTTTGCTGGACAAAGAGCAAGATTTCGGATCAAACCAATGACCGCTTTCACCAAAGGCCAACGAGATGGCGGTTGCAATAACTTCACGATGACGGGAAGACCGAAATTATTCAAACGGACAGCATTCTGCGCCATTTCACACTCCACATGCCTTGATGTCAAGTGACGCAGAGCACAAACAGCTGGTTCTGTTATTTCTTCTCTGTCTCCAGCTGAAACGATCGTCCTAACTAAAGCGTCAACACCTCCAACTTGACAAACGAGAACTTTGTTTCTTTGATTGTTGCATGTCAAATTGGAGAGAATTCCAGCAGCGCAGGTCACAACGTTGATGTCAGTGCTATTGAGAAGCTGAACCAGTGAAGACAAAAGGCCTTCCAATCCTTCGACCTTTGTCCCAGCATCTGATAAATTTCTCAAAGTCCAGAGACAATTTTGAACAAGTCTTTGCGAAGAGTGACCCAAATTGGTAGCCAAAGCTTGCATCCCACCAGCTTCAACTATCGCCGGTTTGTTACTCGGGCAAACAGAAAGCACTAAAACAAACATTAGAAATTGACAAGACATAATATGATTTTACCTTTTAAAACTCTTGATGTAGTCCAAAGCAACTTCTCGTAGTCATAGCTCTTCATGATCCTCACCAACTCAAGAGGGCCTTGAGAAGCCAAAATGATAAGTTTGCTCTCCTGATTCCCGTACGCGAGAATTTGCAAACAATCAGTTACGATTGCGAGAAATTTCACGTTGTTGCGAGCCAAAAGGGCGACCATTTTTTGCAATCCACCGGCCAGACGGACGGCCATTTTACTCCCTTCTTGATGAAGAAGTAGGTTGTGGAGGGTGGTGATCGCGTAGAAAAGAACAGACTCAACCGGCGAGCTGAGCAGTTTGACAAGAGCAGGAATGCCACCGCTTTTGAAGATAGCCAGAAGACCTTGCCTGTGATGCGAGAGGTTATGAAGGGTACCAACAGCGCCTTTGGTCGTTTCTAAATCGTTACTGTTAGATATAGCACGGACCAAAGCAGCAACCATCTGCGGGCTATTCATAATAGCATGACGGGAAGCTTCTTTCTTTGACAGCTGATGAACCATCATAGCTGCTTGCGAAACAACAACTTGATCTTCATCATTAAGCAGCTTGATAAGCTCCGGAATTGCTCTTGTCGCCAAATCAGCATCATCCTAAAAACAATGAATGAAAAGTCAAAAAAAGATTCTACAACAAACCTGATAATTGATTAAATTGACGACAGCGTGCTTCAGCATTTGGGAAGGTTCAGCAAGACGTTGGACCGCGGTAGCTTGTCCTTGATCGAACTGCGTCGACGGTATTTCAATTCCCTCTTCCAGCGTTTCAGGAAACATGGCAGCCCTGACACGCTGCGAACGTGTCTGCGAAAGCTGCTGGTTCATTTCGTCGACTTGCTCTTGTGTAAAGTCTTGAGTAAAGCCCTGGCCAAGATCGAACATAAGATGGTCTCCGTCCATATCCTCTTCTTTGCCAGAAAGCGATGGAGCGTTTGTGGTAACGCCAGAATGGATTCCTGAATCAGCCAAATAGTTGTTTTGCTGCCAGAGCAACGTTTGGTCTTTGGTACCCATCGCCATGTCCCCTCCTCCAGAAGGACTTTGATAATTTCCATGCGACACTGCAAATAACAATTAAACAATCAAATAGACAAAAAAGTCTTTATTTACTTGGTCTGCTTTGTGAAGATTGCATTTGATAACTCATCGCATCAACGGTTGTTGGTCACCTGGAAAACAATAAATAAAAATAAAGTAACAACAAATAAAGAGATGCAGAAAACTAATTTCAAATTAGCAGGCAGCAGAGTTGGACTACCAAAACCTTCACCATTCAAACAAAGCAAGATTTATTTACTTTTTAAATTATAAATAAGACAACCATCAAGACGGATTAAAATTTTTAATTATAACGAAGATTTCAAATAACACCTTGAGAATCTTTTTTTTTTTGAAGAAATGCGTTTCCTTAAAGAACAAAAAGAGTTTGGGTTTCGGGTCTCCTTAGGAATGTCTTTGTGGACACAAAGAATTCCTCACCGGCCATTTTTGATTGGAAAGTGAACACAAAGCTATTTAATGAAGCGCACAAAGTTTAAATAAACACCATCAAAACACCATAAACATGAAAATTACAAAAAACAATAAAAGATATAAAATGAAAAATTAATATAAAAATTAATTTTCCCGTTATTTTCATTTATAAATGCCACACCCCCAGACAAAGGAACATTCATCAAAAAAGGAAGAAACTCCAAAAACAAGGAAATTATAAACTTACCGCTTTAACGAAAAGTTATTAATCCTCAGTATAAACACAAAACAAAACAAAAATAAAATAAAAAAGGGAAAAAAGAAATAAAAATTAAAAAGGAACGAAACACCCGTTCACTTCAGGACGTTAGCTTAGTTCACAATTTTTCCTTCAGAGAGCACCATCCCAAATAATCGAACTCTCGATTTTTTTAAAATAAAGACTTTTTTATTCTCTAAATATAAATAAATATAAAGCAAAATAAATGTGCATTTCTATGTTTGTTTTTTGAGAACAAGGGGTTTATTTTGGTAATTTTAATAAGTTTGAAGTATCGATGTATCGTTTTATGTTTCGATTTTTAAACATTTCTTATGAAGGAAATGCTTTGAGAAGGAGTCATCGTTTTTTGTTGAATCATCAAGATATTGGAAATAAACAATTTTCTTATTTGTCACAATTTATGCGATTATAAAAACGTCAACGTAAATTACAAAATTTTATAGATGTCAAAACTGTGAGGCATGTGCAAAAGAACTCGTTCAACGTAAAAACGTTTTATAGACTTTTTGACGGAAAAATGCTGAATTTTCTGCAGTGTCTTCACAAATAGAGAAGCGCTAAACCAGTAAAATTTTGGGCTTAGATCTTCGTGAATATTTTTATCTCAATATGCGAGATAAAAAAAGGTTGCCAAACACGGAAAAAGTTAAAAAGGGAGCATCCGGTTCAAAATGGTAGAAAAGATAGGTTGAAAATAAGAAAAATTTGGAGTAAACTTACTTTTGAAAAACGGATTTCCGACATTCAGAATTCAGAACCGAATCAAACTAGGGTTTGGGGAGGGGATAAAAACGACCTTTTGAAGAAAACACTGCCTTCTCAATTTTGCTCCATAAAAAAAAAAATGCAATTTTGCTTATGCATAATAATATTAAAAAAATAAATAAATAGAAATGCTCTTACTATTTAAAATTTTATTAAAAAATTATTATTTTAAATTATTTAGTTATCGCAGGGGGGGGGGGGGTCACAATACGCTTGCGCGGACAAGTTATTTCCTGTTCTTTTCCATTCTGAGCAGCAGCTGGGGTTTCTTTTCTTCGAAATCTACCGACTTTTCTTTTTCAAAAGGTCAGTTTTTTTATGTTAATGATGAATAATATTTGCTTTAATTAGTTAAATATTTACATGAAATTAATTTTGTAGATATTGAGATTAAAATGATTTCCCCTTCAAATCAATTAATGTTGGACCCTTCTAGACTCTCCATCCCTTATCTTCTTTTTTCACCGTTTTTTCAAATAATTATAGTAATCTTTTAGAAAAGTAATTATTTCGCTAGTGCCAATGCTAAAGCTATGCTTAGGATTAAAATTTCTTAACTTTTTGTTCAAGTTTCAACTTTTAGGGATAAATTATTGCGACATACGCCGCCATATTTAGTTTTTAGGCCAGTTCATTCCGGAACATTTCTCGGCGTAAATTTTCATTAGATTTTGATAGAAACTTCTGTCGTAGTTAGCTTTCAAATGTCGAGAGCGTTTTTTTTTATTTTAAAAAATGGCGGAGATCCGTCCGTCGTTTTGTTGAACGCGCTATGGTTAAAACGACCATTGGTCATTATCGATCGCGATGTTAACTTCCTTACGTTATTGAATTGTTATTTGAGATTTTTGATTGAGAAGTTCTCAACTCCATTTTAGCCGACCGGTAGTGCTATCCGCCGGAAAAAGGTGGCGGACGAACGGACGGCCGGCACCACACAAACCCTTATGACCGGCAAGATCACTAATCAGGAGGGTGTCACAATAACTTCTCTTTGAGGAAGTTAAAACGGTCGTAAATAAAATTTATTGGGGCGAAAACTTTTTTGTCTTTTAACACGCGTTACCGTTAACGGAGCAACGCGCATGCCCATTGCCTGTTACGGTTCCCGGGCTTTTTCAAAAATGCTTTTAGGGATTTGCCTGTGGGGGCGTCTTGGGATTTGCCAAACACTATTTTTCTCTCTCTAGAAAAATTGGTTTGATAATACGATGGGTTGACTTTTTCTCTTCTGCGCTGAACCCTGTTTGATAACACGAGGGGTCAATTTTTTTCCTCTCGCAAAAAAAGCTTGTGTTCCTTGATCCAATAAAAAAATTGAGAAAGTTAAATACCTTAATTAATTAAAAAAAAAATTAAATTACCCTACTTTGAGGAAGTTCCCGTTCACGTGTCTCGCCAACGAAGCAACACGCATGCGCTAGCTTTCAACGGTTCCCGGGCTTTTTCAAAAGGGCTCGTCAGGGCTTTCCCCAATTAGCACTTGACCTACGATTTTTTTTGCTACCTGACCGGGGGCCAGGGGGGGCGGAGGGG
>JACGAQ010002335.1:0-42797 GCA_014119065.1 Orius insidiosus
AGCTGCCAATCCGTCGATTTGACTGATGACTGCTGTTTAGCTAATGGTTAAGCTCCCAGCCAACTTGACGATTTAGTGACTGCTTAGGAGACGGTCTAATAACTGTTTAGATGAAGATTCAACGACTGTTTGAGGGCCGATTAAGCCTGTGTCAACTTTGTTTAGACTAACGACTGTTAAGCTGACGATCGAAGGACTGTTTAGCTGCAAATCTGATGATCGAACGATTATTTAGCTGACGATTTAATAAGATTCAGACCAGCTTTATTTAGGCTTTCTGACGATTAAGTAACAGTTTGGCAGCAACTTTACGATATTGTAGTGACTGCTTAGGCGACGATCTAAACTTTTAGATGAAGATTCAACGACTTTTTGAGTGTCGATTAAGCCTTAGCTGTCAACTGTGTTTAGAAAAATCTAACGACTGTTAAGCTCGATTGAAGGACTGATTAGCTACCAATCTGATGATCGAACGATTATTAGCTGACGATTTAATGAGGTCCAGACCAGCTTTATGAAGGCTTTAACTGACGATTAAGTGACAGTTTGGCAGCCAACTTTACGATTTAGTGACTGCTTAGGCGACGATCTAAAAACTGTTTAGATGAAGATTCAACGACAGTTTGAGTGTCGATTAAGCCAGTCAACTGTGTTTAGATTTAACGACTGTTAAGCTGACGATCGAAGGACTGTTTTTTGCTGCAAATCTGATGATCGAACGATTATTTAGCTGACGATTTAATGAGGTTCAGACCAGCTTTATAGGCTTTAGCTGACGATTAAGTGACGGTTTGGCAGCCAACTTTACGATTTAGTGACTGCTTAGGCGACGATCTAAAAACTGTTTAGATGAACATTCATCGACAGTTTGAGTGTCGATTAAGCCAGTGTCAACTGTGTTTAGATTTAACGACTGTTAAGCTGACGATCAAAGGACTGTTTTGCTGCAAATCTGATGATCGAACGATTATTTAGCTGACGATTAATGAGGTTCAGACCAGCTTTATGTAGGCTTTAGCTGACGAACAAGTGACAGTTTGGCAGCCAACTTTACGATTTAGTGACTGCTTAGGCGACGATCGAATAACTGTTTAGATGAAGATTCAACAACAGTTTGAGTGTCGATTAAGCCTGTGTCAACTGTTTAGATCTAACGACTGTTAAGCAGACGATTGAAGGACTGTTTAGCTACCTGATGATCCAGCTGACGACTTAATGAGGTTACGAATAAGCAACGATTTAGCTGACTATCCTACGATTCTCAGCTGTTTAACTTTTTTATCCACTTCAATTACGTTAACTTGGTTATTTCTGAATTTGAAATATAAAATCATATCGAGTAAATTTTTTCACCCATGGAGGAACTAGTAATTGATTTTATGGGATAAAAGTCAACTAAGCGAGTTACGTCAGAATAAGGGTGTTGCTAAGGGTTTCCGAGAGTACGAGAGCGTTATTTGATAAAATCCGAAAGATTCGTAGAGAATTCAGATAGATTTAAATATTAATAAAAACACATTTTGAGTCAAGCTAGATTAGACGAAGAAAATTATTAAATTCTTGTGTCTTTCGACATTTTCCTCGAAAGGAGGGTTTAGTCCCATTTAAGGAGAAACTCTTTTTTCTTTTCTTCACGACCCCCCCTTTTTGTCTAAAAGTCCATATACATATAAATGGAAGTGAGATGTCAAGCAAATTACTAAAAGGGAGAGGTTTGTTCGGGATAGGGCCTATTCTATAACTTAGACAGAAGGAGTTAGTTCCTCTCGACGGTTTTAGCTTAAACAAAAGTTATTTTAACCCACCCTTTCGACAGGACCACAAAGAAAACGCTTTTGTCTTCCAATTTGTCTTTTCAACAAGTGTACTCGAAAATAACCGAATTACAACAAAAAGCTTCGATACCAAACCTTTTTGCAAAACAAGATATTTTTTAAATCAAAAGTGCTGACCAATAAAACCGATAAATCTGCCATTCCAACTTCTTTTGACCCTACGTTAAACTTTATCAATAAAGAGATTTCACCTGTCAAAGTATCTTTTATTCAATGTTCAGAACGTTTCGAGTTCCACCCTGAACATTCAACTCCGACTAAAAGAATTCGTTTAAATTGGCTTCCTGAACCTTCAACTTTCCCAACGCCCTGGAAGATAAGAGGGAAATAAAAAGTTAAATTAAAAAACAACTTTTATAAATTTTCCGAAGGAAATCGAGTAAAAAATTGCAGTGAAACAGTGACCCGAAGACACCCGGGTTTTTTTCGAAGATTAACTGAAAAAAATGCGGTTGAAAAAATTCTGAAGCACCCGAAAATACGAAGAAAATTTTTTTTCTGCTACTGCACTTTGGTAAATGATCAAAATACATTTTTCCTGAGAACCTTAGAATCTGCATTAAATCTTTTACTTACAGACTCTCCTAAAAGCCGATCCAAAAAAAAGGAAAATAAGTTAAAAACTCTCTAGCATAAAATCCTGGTTGTATAAACAGAAAACGTGGAACTTCCTTTTTTTTTTTTGCCGCGATATTAAGGAAGCATGAAGGGTTCTGTCAACAGAGCCTCTTTTTTCTGACGTACGTCTCTTGACTCGCAATAAAAATATTATTTTCTTGAACCAATTTGTCGAATAAGGTTATCAAAAAAAAGGAAAAGCTTCATTGAATCAACCAAAACTCGATTTAATTTACCTTTTGGTCACAATAAATTAACATCAATAATTTTTTTTTTATGTGAAAGGAAATAAAGTTGAGGTTTTTCGTTTGATCGTTTGTTTTCCTTTTTGGCCCTAATTGCTTATCCCAAATGAAGCGGCATGTCCAACGACCGCTTTTTTCCCTCCCGAATACAAATTAGTTTATAAAACGACTTGTACGGAAAAAAAGGGAGGAAAACTTTTTAAAAAATAATCATGGGGACGAAAAAAATACATACGTTTTAAAAAGAAGTTAAAATCCATTCTTATTTTGAATAAAAAAATATTGCAGGTTAAACTCAAACGGTTGTTTATTCCGACTGGAATATCTGCAGCTTTTAGTCTTACTGAGTGGCCAAAACTGTCTCCGAAAAAGCCCCACTTATAAGTTATAGCCAAATCTTTTTTCCTCCCCAGCTTTTAAAGGTGTTTTTTGGGGATGATATATAAAAGACATTCTCAAACAATGTTTTCTCGAAGAAAGAACTTTTTTTTGGTATGTATATTTTTTTACCCCTCTCCAAACAAATTTATTAATATCCTTAGCCCGGATTTAACTCATTTCCGACATTTTTTCGCCCTCCCGGAAAGGAGTGAAAATGAAAGAAAAAAAATTACATAGCATTGAATGGAATTTTTTTTACCAGGGAAAAAGGGCTATTAATATTAACAGAAATGTATATCGCACACTGGGGTTAAAACGACCAGCGAAATAAAGAAAAAAAAAAGAAGAGAATATTCACTAGGTACAAATGAAATGTAAATAAATGATCTGAAAAGAGGAACCTAAAAGGTCTCATCAAGTAACCGGTTATTGTCCAGTCTTTTTCTACGATTTGTGAGAGTATGCGGGAAGGTAGGAAAAATTTCTAGCGTTCCAGATGAAAAATGATTTTTTTGTGTGTAATTTTGGTATCTAAAGTATTTTTAAGCGGTATAAACGCTTTAAAAAAAACTTCCGGTCGTTAAAGCGGTCACTGTAATTGCTCTTGGGATAGTCTAAAGTCCCTCTTTTATCTGGAGCGAGTGAAACATTTGAGAGAGAAGTGATATCCCTCTGTACGGTAGCTAAAGCCACATATCACTCCCCTTCCCTTCGTCCTAGAAACCAACCCTTATCGCAAGGCAATTTTCAAGTTTCGAATAGTAAGTGCCACTTGCATAATTTACATATGAATCAGTTCTCCTCCTTTTCTCACTGTTAAATGTTGTGCTTACATAATTAATCTGTGGGGAAATGGGTTAATTTTTAGCTTTGGGTGAAGCTAGAACACTTAAGTGTCGCCACACGGCGCTTTCCTTTGTAAACACTCCGGGGAATAAGAGAGAAAGAGTAAACACTCCAAGCGAGCTGCCAGTGGGGAATCGGTTAAAACTAGGTCCTTTTTTAACTTCCGTAGAGAAGTTATTGTGATACCCTCCACGTATTGATCTTTACCGATCTCAACATTGTCTATGGTTCCGGCCGTCCGTAGCATTTTTCCAGAACACTTTACGGCCAAAGTTTTGAACCCATTTTCACCAAATTTTCACCAAAGACTCCTTATATTTTTTACGAATTTTTGGTATAAAAAAATTTGTTTATTATTATTCTTTTTAGTAGAGAAATTTCATACTTCCACCCATTACGAGAGGCACATCCCTAGGCCAAAGAGCCCTTTATTTCTTCCTTGACACTTTCGAGAAAAAAAAAGAACTTCGAAAATTTAAAAAACATAACCCGTAAATTTTTCAAAATTAAAAAAGTTGAAAAATGTTTCTAAAAAAAAAACTTCCCCCTCCGTTATACATACTTCCCCTCCCTTACACTTCCCCTCCGTTGTACTTCCCCTCCATTATACTTCCCCCTCCTTTATTTTTAATTCTCTTTAAGGAAGTTTTCGTTGGAAGCTCTTCAAACAAGTACTTGGGAGTTCTTCAGAAGGAAGCGCCGTATGGCGA
Organism: Orius insidiosus; assembly: GCA_014119065.1. Lineage (NCBI taxonomy): Eukaryota > Metazoa > Arthropoda > Insecta > Hemiptera > Anthocoridae > Orius > Orius insidiosus. Next base: position 4,636 of record JACGAQ010002335.1, read on the forward strand.
CACTCGAGTGTTCTCTCTTTTGTCAGAACTAAATAATAATCGATTTCCTGACAAATCTTTTCAGTTAAAAAAAAAAATCTGAACAATAACTGAATTATTTGTTTAAAGAAATTCGTTTTTGTGTCATGTTTATGAAGTTCTAAGCCCTTGCCTCAACGTTGCTCACCCCAATTTAGTTCACGACTTGAATAATGATCAAGTATTTTCGGGAGAACCTTTAACAAATTAGGAATTCACATGGTTTAAATGTTTAAACTCAAAGTATAATGGGATAAAGTTATCTTTTGAAATAACTTATATGTTAATTAATGAAAAACTCCCTTTTCAAACGTAACATACAGAGAAGTATAATTAATGTTTTTTTTTAAGGTTTAAAAGAGAAGAGAATAAAAAATCTTTATGGCTTTTGAAATTAAAGTCCATCTTAGCATACAAGAAATTTATATGAAATATGTATGCCTGGAATACATACTTTTGTAACTAAGTCGCATTAGAACCCATGAATTATTTACAATATTATTTAAACTCCGGTATAGTAATGTTGCAAAACTTATTTTCAACCCCTTTGACATTTAAATATCTCGATTTAGGAGGATTAAAGCTGTGGGGAAAGGAGGAATTTTTCAAAAATCGCGTCACGAATCGGACATCAATCCGGAGTACGATTACACCATAAAAGCACCCCTGGAAGCCCTCGATGTGCCCCGCGCACGAGTCTATTTGCGCTCTGTATAATGGATTAGAGGCGAGAAACCCATTTGAATTTTTTTTTCTTCCTTCATGGTTCCTTTTTATAGGCTTACCCTAGATTTTGACAAAAATATATTGAATCTTTTATTGTTTTAGTTTATATGGTTTCTAGAAGTTTAATATTTTTAAACCTTCTGTATTATTTTGAAATGCATACAATGTCCGTCTGAGAAGAGCTTTAATGGAAATGGTATTAAATCTAATTTCCACAGGGAGTAGGATTATATCTCTATGGGATTTCAGTTTTAATCGAAACAGTTCAACCGATTTACAATCAATTGCTCCCTATTGATCAAATTATGAACGATATATTGGCTCAGTAAATTGGCCAGCATATGGTCTCACAACCTATCTTAGACCCGCAATGTCCTTTCTATTATTAAATCTTCTCCAATTTAGATAAAGTAGAGCAGAAAATTAATTTTCTGGTTACCAATAATAAAAAAAGGACAATATCGAGGGGAAGAACAGCTACAAACGAGTTCTGCCAACCTCTCAATTTTCAATGCCAAATTCTTAGAGTTATTTCTTAAGATATTTTACTTGATTTCGGCTTTCCAGTGTGTTTGGCAAAAAAGGCCCTCTTGCCGGATTTTTTATTTTGCGTTTTCCCGAGAAACTACCTCGATTTTTGGCTTCGGGGCCTCTTCGCTCCTCAATCCCCTCATTTTAACTTCCTTAAAGAAGTTATTGTGATACCCTTGACGTCGGGTTTTTGGGGAAGGGTCTTCCAGACCCCGGAGGTTCAACTTGAATATTGATCATTACCGATCTCAAATTTGTCTCTGGTGCCGGTTTTTTCCGGAACTCTTCACGGCCACAATTTTTAACAGAATTTCACCAAATTTTCTTTAGTCGGTGAACAAGAAACTAACGAGGGCGATTTTTGAGTTTCGAAAAAATTGCGGAGATATGTCTGTTTGAAATTTTATTTTAAACCATGGTGGGGGAACGATCCCCACCCATTTCTGTATTGTAATGATCTGAAAGATCTCCTCTTAACTATACCTCCCATCTGAAAAAACCTCCTTTTACAACCACTGAAATTTAAAAAAATTCACAAAATTAATAAAATGTTCTTTAAAAAAACCTCTTTTCTTGGTAAATAATTCTTTATTCTCTTTCCTCCTAATAGTGTAGTTTAAACACAAAGTCTTTCAGATCTTAGCAAACAATTCTGGAGTATTTCAACGCAGCCAAATTTAAACTCTCAATTTATCTTCTAAGCTGAAGAATCAACACGACAAAAAACACTTTTTTGTTAATAAAAATTTTTGTTCTTAATAAAGAATAATGAAATGGCTAAAAGTGTTCATACCTTGTTATTCCGGAAATATCTTCTTTTTTATTCTCGGTTTTTATTAAAAGAAAACTCGTTGGGAGCGTAGGGCGGCCGTGAATGAAAATTTCGGACAATACGAAGAACGTGTTTGGATTGAAGCCAAGTGTTGACAGTGGCATACCCACGCTTTTATAAATCATCGACGTAACTGCATATGGTGTTAAAGATCCAGTCACGAAATACATTTTTAAAAATACAAATTATTAAATTTACCGGCGCATCAGAGTTGAAAAAGTTTTATCCTTCAGCTACGTAAATCTGAGAAATCTTTTATTGAGACCTACATCGAATAATGAATAGGGGCCCTGTCCTTTACACTTATTCAACGGCTCTTACAAGTCTTGAATTCTTAATGTAGGATGTCTTGAAAATTTTCAATCTTTTCATTTCCATTGTATTGATTCAGTTTAAATTTGTTGTCCGAAAAATGATAATGGCTATAAATAATAAAACGGGAGGAAGTTGGAATTGTTTTAAACTTCCTAAAAGTTAAAGAAAAACCGCCTTATCTTTTAACTTTTAGTTCTAATGTTATTTATTGCTAAAGTTTTTTTACAGCCTCTTGTTGACAAAACAGACAAAAAAAAGGTTAAAATTGAAGGATATAATAAAAGTTTATATTTACTGTGGATGATTTTCTTTATAATTTTAACGTTAAAAAACGTCAATTTATCATTTTTAGTCGGGGAGTTTTTTTACGAGTTTCTACTTACTCGAGTCTTTCACGCGGGCGGCATTAGCATCGCCGGTATCCCCATGATAACGTCCCCTAAAATATCCATCATTCTGAACCGCTCGTCATGTTCAGCCAGTTTATCCCTTTTGAAGCCCCGTCCGTTATTTGTTTTATAAACAAAAAACCTTTTTTCTCTCTCCATTATGAAGAATTTCGGAGAAATTGCTTTTGCCGATCTGAAGAGCGAAAATCATTTGTGGGGAAAGAAAACCGTGTTCATAAATCCTTTGCTCTTCTGGTCCGATTAATTTTCTTCCGATAGATTTTTCCTCAGGTCAATTACTGATATCAATCCTTCTATTATTAAACTCCAAAATCCTCACGGAAGAATTTCTCATCTTCCCCTACCTCCCAATCAACCTTATAAAGCAAAAAGACCCTTCAAAATTTATTTTAAACTAAAAAAAAACTCGAGTTTTATCAGCTCAGGATTTAACACCACAAAATTAAAAAAAGCTTTTAAGCTTTTTTAACATCTGGGGGGAGAAAAGTTTATTTTTAGAAATATTGGAAAAGGCAATTGGTCGCTTCGATTGAAAAATAGTTCCTAAGGGTAAATTTTGTCCCTTATTGAATCATAAAGTTAGTACATATAAAAAACCAGAAGATAGCGTTAAGTTTCAAAAATCCACTTATTGGAAGGGTAATTTTTTTTCGATGTGTAGGAATTTGGGTAGTTTAAAAAAAATTGAAGTATGACGTTTGAAATTGAATTTACGTTATTTGGGTGGCTGCTAATTAATTATCATGTGTTGCCAATTAGATGATTTTGTTTAACTTCAAGGCTTATGAAGTTTCAAGTATAAAATTACCCGGAGCATTGTTTCCCTTTGCTAATTAAAGTGGCAAGTGTGCATGAAGAAAAGAAATGTAAACAAAGAGATGAAAAATATTAGGAAGAGTTGAGTTGAGTTTTATTTATGTAAGGAGTTTCTAGGGTCGGGAAAAGAAAAGCGGGTCTCTCCCCATGACGTATTCCCGGAGGGATGGACTTGAGCCTGATACAAGGTGGCCGGTACCACTTCCCTCCTTTTGAGGATGAGACTTCCCTTTAAAATCCCGTCCGACCTACTTTAGCAACTCGGTGAATCCGGTGCCAAAGTGAATTTCGGAACTAAGGGTACTTAAAGTCCTTTTTTTTTGTACTCGATAATTAATCAGTTAAAGGCTGATAAGAAAATGAAGTTTAGGCAAGTTTTCCGTGGCTTATTATTTTAAAAAAATTATTTCTACGTGGTCTTCATCTTAAGTCTCACAAATGATGCCCATCTACATTTCCAACGTTGAGAAATTCAATTTCGCTTTCGGGCCGGAGATATTAAATCAAGTTCGCCGCAATAATTCAGACGCTCACATCCGCGGAGTTTATATGCTTACAAATGCAAAGCAGAAGTTGAGGCGCAGACTTCAACTTGTTCGAGAAAGGAAAAGGGCTCGCTTCCTCCTAAAAACATGAAAAATTCATTCAATCTCCCTCAAAGCTCCCAAAGAGCCCACGTCGCTTTTTGAACTAAAAAGGTCCATCCAAATAGACAAAAACAAATGTTCTGAAAACTAATGAAATAATTCAAACCACTTTTCTTTTTCTTTTTTTTTCCCCGCACTCAAATGATAGATACGTGCTATTCAATTCAATACACAAGACCACAACTTGTGGTTCTTCAACTGATTGAACAGCATCAATGGATGCCGTTGCCTATTGTCCTATTGTATTGTACATTCCAAACGAATTCCCTTTTGATAAATTAAATTTTTTATTGTTTCAACAAAAGGTTTAAACATAGAGTTATTTAAAAAAAGGAATTTAATATCTACGTTCCTCCATGGGAAATCCAATGCCCCACACCTGAGCACTCAGATATTAAAGAAATGCTTACACTATTTGAAACCGTAGGTACAAGACCCTTTCATATGAGATATTTAAAACAATATGATTTTGAATTATTTTTTTTTTTTTTTATAAAGAAGTAGATATGACCAATGAGCAAGAGGCTTACTCTTACTATTGGTCAATCTACTCTTTTTTGTTTAATTGTATTAAGCCAGTGCTTTTTACAAAGGGGGAGGGGATCAGACCCAGGCGGGGCTTTCGCCATAATGCCATGGCGCCCTTTTGGGCCAACTACCAGAGTAGTGGCCTAACTAAATTATCCACAGATTTTGTAGAGGGATATTTTTAATTGGAATTTTACTTCCAACCAAAAATCCCTATACCCAACCTGGGATCGAACCCCGGTCTTCCGTGGTGAGAGTCAGAGACTGAACCCACCAGCCACGGAGCCGGTTTTAATTAATTATATATTATATATGGAATTATTTAAAACAAAATTGTACAGGATAATTTTTTCCTCTCGTGAGGAAAGCTCATTAGATAAACCGAAAGATCAGACCAATACAAGGAGCGTATTTGATGGACTCTTTTTCAAGTTATTTTAAAAAGAAAGATTTTATGAAAATTTTGTGACTATCGGATGAAAATTGCGGCCCTAACCGGTAAGTCGAGCAAGTTTATTTTGGAACAATCCTAAAAATCGTCTGTCGAGAGTATTACAATAATTTAAATTAGAAAAAGTTGAAGAGTCATTTTAGGGTAAATATCTAGGAGGAAAAAGGTGTAAATTGTTTTTCAGGTTCTATTTTGCTTGAAAAATGGGTGCTAATTGAGTTTTTTAGATAAAAAGTCAAAGTAGTGCAACTTAATCTTTTAGAGGGCTGCAATTCTTTAGATACACTGTCACTTATCGAATGTTGGCATCCATCCACCAAACCACCGATGCAGAATCTATTTCAGTTCACTAGTCTATGAACGTTTGAAGTAAACGGATCGGGTTGGGGGCACTTTGAACTCTTCACTCATGTCGTCAGAATGTTGGGCAGTACTTTGTTTCCTTCTACTTCCTCGTTTAAGTCGTTCAGAAAATTTGACGGTCGATGCGTTTTTCTCAAAGGTACCAGCGAAGAGGATCGAATGATGTTCGGACTTGTTGTGAAATGGATTAACGACGACCTCGCTTTAAATAATGAGCCGAATTTCAAAGTGGTCCCCAGGGAAAACCGCCTTGATCACTTCGACAGTTTCAACATGACCAAAACAGGTAGCCTTAGAGTAAAAAAAATTTGGAAAAAAAATTCAGTTATAACCTGTTTGCTCTAGTTTTATCCTTTTAAGATAAAATTAGCTTCAGAATATCAATTAGTTTTATAACTTGAGCTTAATATCGCCAAGACAAGATTCCATTTCCTTTATCCTGAAGTTTAATCCATCAAGAGAATCTTAGAAAAGACAGGATTACAAAGAGGCGAGGGAAAGCTTTTTTTTTAAGTTTTTCATTAAAGTGTCAACTTTTGATCCTCGTTAAACCCTTGTATAATTATTTTTATAAATTTTAATTTAAAAGACACGATACTCCCTTTTTTTATTTTGCTAAAACGGAAGCTTTCACAAAGTTAGAATCGGAATCCGATGGCAAAAACGTCACAGAAAAAACACGAGAAAGTACTTCACCATTTAAAGGGTGAAAGATTGCTTGAAAAATCGTCGTTTTATACCTTTTTTTTAGTACCAGGAAGCTTAGCGAACATGAAATTTATACTCTGAAATAAAAATTTAATCAAATTTTCTTTTTACTGCCGACATGAGGTAAGGTAATAAAAATATCTGAAGTTTTGATGTTAAAAATTAGAATATTTATCAGTTAATAAAATAAGACGTTAGATAAAAACTTGGGATATCTTCAGTCTTTTGTTTTCCCGAAATGTCTGTTTTAAAACAACGGTTTATACTTGTCAGAAAATGGGTTATTTCTTAGTTTTAGGGAAAGAGAGAACACGAAAGTGTCTTCATACGGCGCATTCCTTTATAAGCAATCGGAGGAGTTTTGTATTTTCAGAAGCTAAAATTTTAAATGAGCGCTTAAGGGGATATGAGGGATTGCTTGGTTGCTGTGTACATTTTTCGTTGTGAGCAACGGTTTTCGGTTTTTCCCTTCTATCTTGGAAACCGTCGCTCAAAACGAAAGAATGTCTTAAGTAAAAGTTGTAGCTACGGAAATTTACTACATAAAATACTTTATTAGTTTTTTCCTTCAGAGCAATATTTTAGGAGATATGAAGGTTTTAAGTTTTCAGACAGGCTCTGTAGGATTATTAGTTTTAACCTCATAACTCCTTAAATATTGCTCTTAAGCAAATAATGAATAAAGAAATTTTTGTAGGAAATCTTTGTACCTACAACTTTTACTTAAAACATTTTTTCGTTTTGGCGGTTTCCGAGATAGAAGGGAAAAACCGAAAACCGTTGCTCACAACGAAAAATTTGCAAAGCAACTCACTTAACAACCCTCGTATCTCCTTAAGTATTGCTCTGACAAAAAAACCAATGAGATCTTTTTTGTAGGAAATTTCCGTAGCTACGACTTTTACTTAGGACATTTTTTCGTTTTGAGCGACGGTTTCCGAGATAGAAGGGAAAAACCGAAAACCGTTGTTAACAACGAAAAATTTGCAAAGCAACTCACTTAAAAACCATCATACCTCCTTAATGTGAAATAATTAACCATCATTGAATATTGGAGTTAACGAGAAGGCGGAGGGGAAATTTGAAGATGAAAGGTCTAAATTTAGCAAACTACTGAGTAATAGCCACTAATTAAGTTTACGCTAAGCCTGGTCTCCACCCCGTACAAAATTATGCAGACCCTTCCGCGCGTGAGAATCATTAGTGCCACCCGCAGACCGCAATATCGTCCGAATACTTTTCATCGTCTTAGAAAACGCTTTATTAAAACGTGTAAAACCTATGGGGAAATTAATCAAAATGAGAAATCCCTTTTAATCCCAAGCGCTGAGAAACATCTAAATTAACTGTATGATTTATACCCGGTTCAATCTCGTATTAACCTAGTGATCAATTATACTATATTAATAAAAGCCATATTAATATTTCCCTAAGCTGTTATTACGCTCTAAAGTAGTCTCATATGAACCAAAAATTCACTAGGTACATAGTGAGTAAAACTAAGTACTTGTTTGCAGAGCTTCCAACGAAAACTTCCTTAAAGAGAAGTAAAAATATAGGAGGGGAAGTATAACGGAGGGGGAAGTACAAGGGAGGGGAAGTATAATGGAGGAGGAAGTTTTTTTTCATAAAATTTTCTTTCTTTTTTTTTTTTTTTTTCAAAAAATTTTTTGTTTTTTTTTCAAAAAATTTTCTAATTATTTTTTTTTTCGAAAATTTTTCAAAGTATGAAGGTAGAAATAATGGGATTTTTGCCCAAGGGAGGTCCCTCTCGTAACGGGTGGACGAGCTCCACCATGGTTTAAAATAAATTTCAAACAGACTTATCTCCGCCAGTTTTACGAAACTCCAAAATCGCCCTCGGTAGTTTCTTGTTCACCGACTAAGGAAAATTTGGTAAAAATCTGTTGAAAATTGTGGCCGTAAAGAGTTCCGGAAAAAATGCTACGGACGGCCGGCCGGCACCAGAGACAAAGTTGAGCTCGGTAAAGATCAATATTCGAATTGGCCCTCCGAGGTCCCTTCCCCAAAAACCCGACGAGGAGGGTATCACAATAACTTCTTTAAGAAAGTTAAAAATTTAGGAAACAAAAATTGATAAATTAGTGCGCTAACCAGGCTCTAAGATGGTTTAAGCCACTTCCGCCGGGCAATAAAGGGCTAAGAACGGTCTCTGCCACTAATAGAAGTCTATAGAATGTTTCAAACCATACTCTCTCATCGTCAGATGCCTTTAGAATACAACAATAACAATTCTTGTGTTGATGAAATAATTTTAATGACTTAAAACTTAAAGTTTTTATTTACAAAAAAAAATTGTGGTTTTTAAAAATGAATTAAATATTTTATTTAATGAGAGGGCGCGATCCATTTTAAATTAGAGAGGAGCCCTTAAAAATAATTTAAATTTAATATGTTGGAGCAATTTTCTAAATTTTAGGTCGGCCTCCGTTGCTCGTTAAAGGCCCCTTCCATTCTGCGCTCATATTTATTTAATGAGTTCACCACGACGCTGCGGTCCGTAAAACGAGTTTTCCTCTTATAGAAGCGCACCTAAAAGTTTTTTTAAAAGTTCACAAAAATTTTCTTGTACTTAAATAACTTGCTAACTTGGCTAAATTCTCTTTGGTTTAAATTTCAAAAGGTAGGCGAATTTTTAATTTAAACGAGGGTGTTTAGTGAGTCATACAGGAAATCCTGAGAACATAAAACCTTCTTAATCTGGATCCGTATCAAAAGAGTTATTTCTGCCATTAATAATTAAATTTTTTAAACTTCTAAATTTCTTTTGTGTTCTCAACATTGGAATTTGACGTAAATATTAAACCGTCAGCATTTATCTCAATATTTTGGCCCTTAAACATTTTTGGCACGAAGCCCGTGAACCGTCACTCCTTTTTTCGTTCTTTTGAAATTTTTTTCCAACATGTTTTCTAAACACAGATTCTCTACACACAAAAAAGCTAAACAATAGCACGAATTCCAATTTTTTTTTTCAAGATTAACTGCCCATTTCCACAGCTCCCTTATAAAAAATTTAAATTTTTAGTCTGCAGGTTGATGGAGGCGGGCGTTGGAGCGCTTTTGGGTCCAAAATCTTCCGAAACATTCGAAATAATGAAATCGCTAAGCCAAAATTACCACATTCCACTTATCAACACATTTCCAGAATATAGTACAGACGAAAAACGATCTGTGTCTTCCGTCAATTTATATCCAGATTATAAAATTTTTGCAAAGGTAATTTTTTTTCTTTTTTTTCTATTTTTAAATTTTTTTAAAGGGTTTACTGGCCATCGTTGAAGACATGGACTGGAGAACGTTCGCTATAGTTTACGACGACGTCGACTCATTAATTAGACTTCAGGAAGTTTTAAAATGGAGCGAAAGAGGGAAAAAAGGCAAAATTACTTTCACCACTTGGAAATTACAAGGAGAAGACTACAGGTAGTAAGTCGCTTGTATTTAAGTAAATAAATGTATTCTAAAGCCAAATCAGAAAGAAAAAATTCTAAAAAATCAACGGTTTTCTCGCAAAACGGGAGCAAAAATTTAATTAAAAAACGCCTCCGTACTATGTGGTGGACCCTTAAGGAAGTTTTCGGCGGAGCTCTATATTAGTACTTTTTTAAACTTTTTTTTTATAAATTATTTAAAACGTTAAATCTTCGCTTTTCTGCTAAATTAAGAATAATCAGACGAATAAATTTCAGAGGAATATGAACTAGATGGAAGGATAATATTCGAATAAATTAAAATCGTATTTTAGATTATTTTCTCTGCATTAAATTGCCCCAGTTTAAACAAGAATATAGAAAACTATTGATGGAAAACCAACATTTGTTCAATGTTTAAACTAAAACCCAATTGATTAAAAAAAAAAGGGGATATTTTAAACCCCATGGTTTCTTGGTAAGTAGGTGTTTTGTTTAGGACTTTTATAAAAGCTAAACCCCCAATGTCGGATTGGGAAAAAAGGAGCTTGGGAAATTGAGAGGTTTACTCGAAAAGAAAGCAATTTGTATCCGAGAAAAGATACCTTTTTTTATTTAAATTTTTCACTTTGCAACCACATCGGTGAAATTAATTTGAAAATTAAGCGATTCTTGAATACAGGAGTGCATCAACAAGGGCTATTGTTGATGTATCGTCTGTATGTACACATCGTCGGATATTCAATTAGCATAATTTCATCTTTTGTTAATACAACTTGACGTTTAATAACGGCATAAACAAACAATCTAGTTTTTGAATAATAATAGTTTTTGAATAGGTTATCTAATTTTTGAATAATAGTCTTTAACAATAAAGATTTGTGGGAACGGTTTCTTGGCTAAATGAAATTTCTGTTGGACGAAAAATAGAGAGATAACCGAAAATATGGCTAATTCGGTGCTTCTAGGTCAGATAACCGAAAAAAAAATACTGGTTTGAAGAGCTTCCGATGAAAACTTTATAAGAACAATATGGGAAGGGAAGTGTATAGGAGGGGAAGTATAACGGAGGGGACGTAAAACGGAGGGGGAAGTATATGGGAGGGGAAGTATAACAGAGGGGAAGCATAACGGAGGGGGAAGTATAACGAAGGGAGGGAATGTATAAAGGAGGGGAAGAATAATAAGGGGGAAGTTTTTATTGTTTTCCGAAAAATTGTCCAAGTTCTTTTTTTCAACAATTTGTCTAAGTGTCAAGGTAGAAATAATGGTCTCTTTGGCCTAGGGATGTGCCTCTCGTAATGGGTAGAAGTATGAAATTTCTCCCTACTAAGAAAAATAATAATTAAAAAGTGGCAATTTTTTTGCACTAAAAATTCTTAATAAATATAAGGAGTAATTGTTGAAAATTTGGTGAAAATCGGACCAACCCGAACGGTTCGGTCGCAGCGAATTTTTTAAAATTTCAAACAGACATATCTCCGCCATTTTTTCGAAATTCAAAAATCGCCCTCGTTACATTCTTCTTCACCTGCTAAAGAAAGTGTGAAAATTTGGTGAAAATCGGTTGAAAATTGTGGCCGTAAATTGTTCCGGAAAAAATGCTACGGCCGGCCAGCACCACAGACAAAGTTGAGATCGGAAAAGATCAATATTCGATTAGACCGTCCGGGGTCTGGAGACCCTTCCCCAAAAACCCGACGTCGAGGGTTGGCTGAGACTGTAAGCATTTAAATCAATAAAACAATAAATTTTCTATATCAAAAGTTTAAGGAAAACTCCAAAAAAGGGGTATTTTTCATTGAAAAAAAAGATTTTTTTTTAAATGCAAATGTGAGGAAAAATTGGATAAAATAAGGAGTGTCGAATTCTGGGGTGAAAAAAAAATTCACAGGGCTAAAAAAATGTGTGAAACCCCATAAAATCTCTCTCTACTCTCCCGCTCTCAATTAGAGGTAAACGACCGAAAGAGGGGGTTTTTCTGTATTTATCCTTCCGTTAAGTTTGACGTCAGAAAATAATTAAACAAGTCTTAATAATTTTCCAGTCACGACTTCATTTTCTCCTCGATTTTATTAAAAATAAGAATCCAGATCGCCGGGTAATAAATTTAATCTTTCAACTATGCAGTCTAGTTTTAATTTGATTTATACACCTTTTAGTATTTTAATCGTTAAACTTTTATGTAAAATTTATAAAAAATGAATATGAAAGCTGTAAAGGTAATGAGGCCCTAAAAGAAAATTGCTCTATTTTTTTACAATATTTGTTCCCATAATTTTACATTTGGGTGAAAAAAAGACAATTTAAGTTTTTTTTCGGAAGCACCTGGAAAATTGAAGAATATAACCGTGAATTATGAAACGTGGAGTCTGATTTGTGCTCCAGTTTTTCCCGTTAGTCTCGTTTAGTATGGGAAAGGGGGTACACGTTTGTTCCTTTTAGGCAATCGAATAAAATAAGTTGAACAAACTTTTTCTTCCCTCTGGGGAAGCTAAAAAGTTGGGCACATATGAAAATTGCTTTTTTTTAGGTTCCTAAATCACCACTGTTCTTCTTAGGAGTCCTTGACTACTGACCCACGGAATAAATTTTATTAATGAAATATTTCAAATTTTTTCTTAGATTTTTGTGGTTGCGGGGAAACATGTAGGGTAATTTGGTAAACCGAAGAGCGCCGTTGTAACCGGGGAAATATTCAAGTTGGTGGGAAAACTTCTTAACCCTAAAACAATTGACTCAACTATTAAAGTTATCGCTGAAATCTACCGGGGTCCCTACAAAGACGTGTTGATAAACTAAACTTCTCCTCAACTTCCCTCGAGGTTAATTACAAAGTTATGTGTGATTGAACGGTTTTATTTGTTTGTACTTCGGCTCCTCATCCATATTCCATACTTGGACGTTCCAGGTTTGAAACTTACTTGCCAATCGGTAATCGAGTTCAGAAAAAGGAATTTTAAATAAATTTTTAAAAATTAGGATCTGACGAGGGTTTATTAAAAAACTGATTTTCCACGACCGGTTTCGGCGTAATAGCCTCATCAGGTCTGCTATTTTATTAGACCCTTACTACACGTTCCAATGGAGGTCTTGGGACAGAAGTTCTGTCAACCTTCCCGCAGTTTCCATAATGTGCTGTAAGGGTTGAAGAGCTTCCAACAATAAGGGAACGGGAAAGTATAAAGGAGGGGAAGAATAAGGAAGGGGGAAGTTTTTTTTTTTTTTCGAAAAATTTTCCTAGTTTTTTTTTAATTTTCCGAGTTTTTTTTTTTCGAAAAATTTTCCGGGTTTTCTTTTTTAAATGTGCGCTTATTTATTTTTTTTTTTTCGAAAATTTTTTTAAGTGTCAAGGTAGAAATAATGGGCTCTTTGGCCTAGGGATGTGCCTCTCGTAATGGGTAGAAGTAAGAAATTTCTCCCTTCCAAAAAAAAAAAAATTTAAAAAGTGGCAATTTTTTTGCACCAAAAATTCTTAAAAAATATAAGGAGTAATTGGTGAAAATTTGGTGAAAATCTGAGTAACGGTTCGGCCGCAGCGAATTTTTTAAAATTTCAAACACACATATCTCCGCTATTTTTTCGAAATTCAAAAATCGCCCAAATTTCATTCTTCTTCAGCGGCTAAAGAAATTTGTGAAAATTTGGTGAAAATCGGATGAAAACTGTGGCCGTAAAGTGTTCCGGAAAAAAATGCTACGGCCGGCCGGAACCACAGACAAAGTTGAGATCGGTGTAGATCAATATTCGAATTGACCCCACGGGGTCTGGAAGACCCCTCCCCAAAAACCCGACATGGAGGGTATCACAATAAGGAGGTAGAAATAATGGGCTCTTTGGCCGAGGGATGTGCTTCTCGTACTGCGTAGAAGTAAGAAATTTCTCCCTACTAAAAAAATAATAATTAAAAAGTGGCAATTTTTTTGCACCAAAAATTCTTAAAAATATAAAGAGTAATTGGTGAAAATCGGATATTCCATTCTTTAAGGAAGTTAATAGTAGAAAGAATGGAAAAATAAGAGTCCACCTGATGAGCACCTGATGAGCCGAAACCGGTCGTGGAGTACCCGTTTCTTTCATCCTCTCTCCCTCGGCAGCACTACAAATATTAACAATTAAAACTTTTGCCACAAAATTAAATTTAACACAATAATATTTAAAATGAATGTTTTCATCTAAAAAGGTGGAAAGTTTTTTATTCAATTTTTGATGTTAAAAAGATTAATTTCCAACTTAATGTTTGTCTCACTGAAGTGGAAGGTAATTACGGGGGGCGGGAGGGAGCCTTCCGAGTATCGATCAAAGAAGGACAATTAGAAGACAGATGTCACCTTTGACCAAGAGAGAATCTAAGGCCAAAGGAGTTTCTAATTGTGACCGGATCCATTCCACCCAAACGTTCTAAATTATACTAATTGCTCTTTTGGGAAGCAATTAGGAAATACAAACTGGCCTAAATAAGTACGAATATTGAGGTAAAAAGAATGATTAAAACCTCCATGACCAAGTAGAGAAGTTTTGAGGAGCCAAAAGTTCCTCAAGCTCAAGTCCTCTTGTAAATCAGAGTTCTTACCCACCAACCCACGGAGGCAGCCTATGAAATCCATCATTTATCACAAATCTTTTTTTAGGCCCATGCTGAAGTCAATGAAGTCAGAAACGAGGATAATCCTGGATTGTTCGATCGATAAAGTACTGGAAGTATTAAAACAGGCCAAAGAAGTCAATATGATGGGGGATTACCATCGTTACGTAATAACGTCTTTAGTAAGTAATGCCTCCTCATTAAAGGATCGAGTGCCACATAAATTATTATACTAACAAGGGAATTCGACAAAGCCTAAGACAAATTAATCTTCAGGTAAAAACTCAATTTGAAGTACTTGTTTTAAGTGCTTCCAACGTAAACTTCCTTAAAGAGAAGTAAAAATATAGGAGGGGAATGTATAACGGAGGGGAAGTATAACGGAGAGGAAGTATAAGGGAGGGAAAGTACAACGGAGGGGAAGTATAAGGGAGGGGAAGTATAACGGAGGGGGAAGTACATGGGAGGGGAAGTATAACGGAGGGAAGTATAAGGTGGGGAAGTACAACGGAGGGAAAGTATACGGGAGGGAAAGTTTAATGGAGGGGAAAGTATAACGGAGAGGGAAGTATAACGGAGGGGAAAGTATAACAAAAGGAGAAGTATAACAGAGGGGGAAGTATAACGAAAGGAGAAGTATAAAGGAGGGGAAGTATAAGTATCAAGGTAGAAATAATGAGATTTTTGCCCAAGGAAGCCCCTCTCGTAACGGGTGGACGTATGAAATTTCTCCCTAGTAAAATGATAATTTATGTAGAAAATTGATAATTTTTTTACAGCAAAAATTTTTAAAAAACATAAGGAGTATTTGGTGAAAATCGGAACAACGGTGAATTTTTTAAAATTTCAAACAGCCTTATCTCCGCCATTTTCTCAAAATTAAAAAATCGCCCTTGTTACATTCTTGTTCACCGGCTAAAGACACTAGTGTGAAAGTTTGGTGAAAATCGGTTGAAAACTGTGGCCGTAGAGTGTTCCGGAAAAAAATGGTACGGACGGCCGGCCGGCACCACAGACGAAGTTGAGATACGGGGTCTGCAAGACCCTTCCCAAAAACCCGATGTGGAGGGTATCACAATAACTTCTTTAAGGAAGCTTCTTCTGGCATCGTCCCAACAATACTAATTTTTGAGATGTTTTCATCATTTTAGATTTTTTTGACGATTAACTTGAGTTTAATCTAATATTGATTTTTGCCAAAACGTTGATCTCGAATGAGAATTCCGGGCGTAATTGCTCAGGGGAGAATTTGGGCTACTTGTATTCCGTGATAACGATAGGAGGGGGGGGGAGGGGGATTTTGGAAACATTCCAATGTGTCAAAGTTCTAGGACAGATAGTCCCCTCCCCGGTTATACCCTCAAATAATTACGATCTTCGAAACTCTCCGCGTCTTCATCGCCCATATTAATATCTCCGATTCCAAACTTCGCTATGTCCGACTCCGGCATTCTCGGGCTCAATGGGAAAGTCCGTTTAATTTCAAGATATGGGCTATTAGGAAACTATTTATTAATATCCTGGTATTCACGGTTTTTGAGAGGAATCGGAAATTTATCGACTTAAAACAAGGGCTTTCACAGATGTTATCATTGACAAACATAATATACGTGGTAAACAGCGATAAACTGTTTGCCACCTTCGTACACCCTCCCGGGAAAGCACACAGTAGCCTATTAGGCGGCAAAACTAACTCGGTAGATCAGGATATTCGCTTTAATGCGATTAAAGCCAATTTGTTCATGTGGAATTTACACTCCCTCATCTCATTATCGTCGGGTTTTGACCGATACGCGAATGCTAAACCGACAATTCCGATATGCGTTGCGGGTTTTTCTTTCAGGATGTCCACACAATCGATTTCGAAGATTTAAACTTGGGCAGACGAACATAACGACCATAAGATTGATCGACACTGGCAGCTATAACGTTCAAAAGACAATTTTCGACTTTACCCAGAGACTCAAATTGATAAGAAGCAAACGATTTCGTCCAGAAACCATGAAAGTATAAATTTTTATTTTTTTTTATTTTTCAGGATTACCTTTTTTTAGGTTGATACAGCCTTGATATACGATGCAGTCGACTTTTTAAGCAAATCTAAAAGGTCTTTTTGGTCCACAAATAAAACCATACATCAACAATGGTTAACCTGTCGGAATATAACACGTTTTAAAAACGGCCAAGCTTTTGGACGGACTATGAAGAAGGTTGGTTTTCCGTGGGTTGGTGAACAAGCTCTTTAACAGGAGCCGTCACTAAAGTTGGGTGGATTGATAGATAATTGGGTGGATTGATGGAATGTCGGGTGGATTGATAGATAGTTGGGTGGATTGATATAGTGTTTGGTGGATTGTTGGGTGGATTCATAGATTGTTGGGTGGATTGATAAATAGTCGGGTGGATTAATGGAGTGTTGGGTGGATTGATAGATAGTTGGGTGGATTGATGGAATGTTGGCTGGATTGATGGGTGGATTGATGGAACGTTGGGAGGATTGATAAGTGGATTGATGGATGTTTGGAATGTTGAGTAGATTGTTGGAATGTTGAGTGGATTGATGATTGATGGAATGTTGGGTGGATTGATGAAATGTTGGGTAGATTGATAGATAGTTGGGTGGATTGATGGATAGTTGGGTAGATTGATAGATAGTTGGGTGGATTGATAGATAGTTGGTTTGGATTGATGGAATGTTGTTTAGATAACAATTAATGTTGAGTAGGTGTTGGGTAGATAATTCCCAAAAAACTCGTCATTTGTTAGCGGTGGTAGATTGATAGATAATTGGGTGGATTGATGGAATGTCTGGTGGATTGATAGATAGTTGGGTAGATTGATATAGTGTTTGGTGGATTGATAGATAGTTGGGTGGATTGATAGATAGTTGGTTTGGATTAATGGAATGTTGTTTAGATAATAATTAATGTTGAGTAGGTGTTGGGTAGATAATTCCCAAAAACTCTTCATTTGTTAGCGGTGGTAGATTGATAGATAATTGGGTGGATTGATGGAATGTCGGGTGGATTGATAGATAGTTGGGTGGATTGATATAGTGTTTGGTGGATTGTTGGGTGGATTCATAGATTGTTGGGTGGATTGATAAATAGTTGGGTGGATTAATGGAGTGTTGGGTGGATTGATAGATAGTTGGGTGGATTGATAGATAGTTGGGTGGATTGATGGAATGTTGGCTGGATTGATGGGTGGATTGATGGAACGTTGGGAGGATTGATAAGTGGATTGATGGATGTTTGGAATGTTGAGTAGATTGTTGGAATGTTGAGTGGATTGATGATTGATGGAATGTTGGGTGGATTGATGAAATGTTGGGTAGATTGATAGATAGTTGGGTGGATTGATGGATAGTTGGGTAGATTGATAGATAGTTGGGTGGATTGATAGATAGTTGGTTTGGATTGATGGAATGTTGTTTAGATAACAATTAATGTTGAGTAGGTGTTGGGTAGATAATTCCCAAAAAACTCGTCATTTGTTAGCGGTGGTAGATTGATAGATAATTGGGTGGATTGATGGAATGTCTGGTGGATTGATAGATAGTTGGGTAGATTGATATAGTGTTTGGTGGATTGATAGATAGTTGGGTGGATTGATAGATAGTTGGTTTGGATTAATGGAATGTTGTTTAGATAATAATTAATGTTGAGTAGGTGTTGGGTAGATAATTCCCAAAAAACTCTTCATTTGTTAGCGGTGGTAGATTGATAGATAATTGGGTGGATTGATGGAATGTCGGGTGGATTGATAGATAGTTGGGTGGATTGATATAGTGTTTGGTGGATTGTTGGGTGGATTCATAGATTGTTGGGTGGATTGATAAATAGTCGTGTGGATTGATGGAGTGTTGGGTGGATTGATAGATAGTCGGGTGGATTGATAGATAGTTGGGTGGATTGATGGAATGTTGGCTGGATTGATGGGTGGATTGATGAAATGTTGGGTAGATTGATAGATAGTTAAGTGGATTGATGGATAGTTGGGTGGATTGATGGATAGTTGGGTGGATTGATGGAAAGTTGGGTAGATTGATAGATAGTTGGGTGGATTGATAGATAGTTGGTTTGGATTGATGGAATGTTGGGTAGATTGTTAGGCTAACGAGGGGATAATGGTTTAATTTATTAATTAAATAAATGATGTAAACAGATGGACTTTGAAGGATTAACCGGGAGGGCGAAATTCGATAAAAAAGGACGTCGAATATTCTTCACCCTTCACATAACTGAATTGACAAAAGGAGGTTACAGGAAAATAGGCACTTGGGATCCCGAAAATGGAATTACCTATAAAAGATCCATCTACGAAATGGATCAAGATATGTTTTTACATATAAGCAATAAAACTTTTATTGTCGTCTCACGGATTGTAAGTAAATTATTTATTGTTTAATAATTTATTTTAAAAAAAGGGACAACCGTATCTTTCTTACAACGAGAGTCTCAAAGGAAACGATAGATTTCAAGGATATTCCAAAGATCTCATTGATGAAATAGCGAAAGAGTTAAATTTCAAATACACTTTTGTCCTCGCCCCAGACGGAGAGTACGGATCCTATAATCCGGAGACGAAACAATGGAACGGCCTAATTAGAGAGCTACAAGAAAGGGTAATCTCTTTTAAAATTTTTGAAATTTAAATATGTAATAAAAAGAGACATTAATATATTATTAAAAATTATTACACAAAATTTTTTTTTTTTTTAATTAAAATAGCGTTCATAAATTAAAAAAAAAAAGAAGGAAAATACCTATTTTAATTTTTAACTTTCTGTATATTAAAATGATGAGGTTTTTAAATTAGCTTCGAAGGACCGATGTTCGTGAAGGTTTAATTATTGTGGGCTTGATATTAAAATTTTTTTTAAAAAAACGTCAAGAGCCAGTTTCGATTTTGTTCCCCCTTAAAAAATTTCCATTTTATTTTGAGAGGAAAAAAGCCACATTGAATTTACGAAAGTTAAAAAATGTAATTGCTTTTTATTTTTTTGGGCCTTAAAATCAGGAGATCTTCACAAGAAGTTGTTCTTACAATGGGAAGCGCGAATGGCGAAACTTTCGTGTTCTCTATTCTCCTGAAACAAGACAAGTCTCTTAGTAATGGTAGTAGGCAGATGGATAAAAGGGGTCATAATTTTCCTCGAATAAACAACCTAAAATTTTCAACTTTCCGGTTAATCTGCCTATAAATATTGTTTTTATCCTTTTGTTTTCAGCGGGCGGATTTAGCGATTTGTGATTTGACTATAACGTACGAAAGAAGGAGAGCTGTCGATTTTACGATGCCATTTATGAGTTTGGGTACGATAACGTGTTCCCATATAATTTTTTTCTCCCTTTCATACCGTCATTTTATGCCTAGGTATAAGTATTTTATACAGCAAGCCTGTCGAACAGCCTCCGAACCTTTTTTCCTTCTCTGAACCCATGTCATTCGACGTTTGGGTCTGCATGGGAACCGCATTTCTCGCTGTTTCTTTACTCCTTTACATCCTCGGCAGGTGAAGTAAACATAAAAAAAGATACAAAAATGTTAGTAATTCATTGCTTCGTAAATAACAAAATATCAATGTTTTTTTCTATCGTCAACTATTAAACATTCATGTCGATTTAACAATTACGTCGTTTATAACATTTTACAAATTTTGTAATAATAAGCTTTTGTAATCTAACGTAAAGCGATTACGTTGCATGGAACCTTTGATGGCATCCTTCAACCACTTAGCTCGGTGACCAAGTCTATTCTCAAAGGTAAGTCATTTATCAATTATTCAACAAAAGAATGAAGAAAAAAACTTAAAAATTCAAGAAGCAAAACCATTTAAAAATTTAATGGGTCTTTTGAGTCTGAGTTTTACCACTTAAAAAAATGAGGCATCCGAATTGCGGCGGGAAGGGACTAGAAAACCCATTTTTAGCCGCTTTTTGGGCGTATTTATAGTTTTTTGACAGAAAAATAAACTTTTTGACCCAATTTTTAGAATTTTTTTATGGGTTGCCGGAGAGATCAGATTTTTCTAGTTTTTGCCCCCAAGAAACTCCCTTCATCTGGAAATTTTAGCGTTTTACTGTGATTTTAACCCTTTTTTTTATTAAGTTGGTTCTTTTATCAATCTTTTGAGTGATTGACACTTTGCCCCAGTTTTTGGTCAGGATTTCCTGGCGTTTTTCATAATTTTGCCGACTAAAAAACACTTTTTTTAACCAGATTTTACTGTACTCTACTTTTTCCTACTCTTTTTAACTTTCTCAAAGAAAATTTATTGTTATACCTTCCATGTTCGGTTTTTCCAGGCTTTCCAGTCCCTTCCATTAACCAGTGGTAGGCCTGCCGCCAACAATTTTGTAGGATTTTTGCTGTTTTCTTGCTAGCAGCCCTGGAAAATGAAGTTTATTTGAGGCGCTCCGGGTACGAAGGGCGAACTCAACCTAGGACAAACTTTTTTTTTTTCATTTTCAGTTTTTAGACCTCATGGTGAATACACCCATATAATTTTTATGTTGAGTTCGCCCTTTTTTCCCCTTTAAATACGTAAAAACCGATATGCGCCAAAGCTCTCACTGCGATATCCGAGCGGGTACGAAGGGCGAACTCCACATCCTGGTCCACAACCCCCACTCCTTTTCCATTCCAGGGCATGACTTTTCTGTTGAGTTCGCCCGTAACATAAAACTTTAAAATGCGAATATCTCGAAACTACGTTTGTTGAGTTCGCCCTTCGTACCCGGCGCGCCTCATTTGCATTTTTGTTTATTGGACCGCAATACGGAAGCTCAAAAAAAGTGGTTCTGTAGTTAGTCAAAAACAGATTTTTTTTTCTGCGTTTTATTTTCTTGCTTGGATAAATGTTTGCTTGCTTTTCAAGGACAAGACAAAATCCCGAGTACTACAGGGAATTTATTTTTGTTTTTCAGAACTTTCTTTTCTTTAAAAAAAATAATGAATTGAAAATTTAGATTAGCACCAGGTGAATGGCAAAGCGCCCATCCGTGCCGTCCATCTCCGACTGAGCTAGTAAATAATCTCTCGATGGCGAACGTCATTTGGCATAATTGCGGCTCGTTGATGCAGCAAGGATCCGACATAAGCGCCAAGTAAGAAAAACTACATATACCGGACTAAATTTGTTTTTAAGGGCTTTTTCGACGAGGATGGTCTGCGCCCTTTGGTGGTTTTATATCCTCATAATGATCTCTTCCTACACGGCGAATTTGACAGCGTTTCTCACCTACGTAAGAATGGAAGGGACGATTAAATCCGTCGAAGATCTGGCGGCGAGTAACAAAATAAAATACGGCGTCGTCGAAAAAGGCGCTTCTATGAATTTCTTCAAAGTAAATTTTTCGTGTTAATTGATAAAATGTTTACCTCTAAAAGCCCCCTGGGCCATTATACTTGCATGAAAGAGAATTAAGGAGTTTTAATGGTAGCGTAAACAAGCTTCAAGTAAGCCCCTGAAGGATAATCATTAAAATGTTGAATCGAAAAGATAAGGAAGACACACAAAAAATGGACTTAATCCTATTAAGAAAAAATATACCTACCTTTGACGACGCCCCTTTTTTCTTCCATCTGAGCTCCTTAAGTCCCTCAGAAATATGATTCTTTTATAAAATTAAAAATATTATTTTACAGAATAATAACGTTTCCCTTTATAAACGGATGTGGGGTCAGATGGAGTCGTCGAGGCCTTCGGTTTTCGCGAAAAACAACGACGAAGGGGTCGACAGGGTTCTCAAGGGAAATCGAAAATACGCTTTTTTCATGGAATCGACAACTATCGAATATCAGATGGAAAAATATTGCAATTTGACCCAAGTCGGAGGTCTTTTAGATTCCAAGGATTACGGCATCGCGATGCCATTATGTAATCAATAAATTCATCTTTCGGAAGGTTATGAAATTTGATTTTTTTTTAGACTCTCCGTATAGAATCGCGATAAGCACGGCAGTCTTGAAGTTGCAAGAATCTGGACAGTTGGCCAAACTGAAAGAAAAATGGTGGAAAATTGGAAAATGCGTTGTAAGTAACGCTTTTTATATATTTTTTAATGTCTCAAGTAAGAATAGTTCTTTTCCCAAAAGATAGTAAACACCGAAAAAAAAGTGTTTTGAGACAAAAAAAACACTGAAAAAGGGGTTTTTTTAGACAAAAGACAGGAGAAAACACCGAAAAAGGGGTGTTTTTAGACAAAAGACAGGAGAAAACACCGAAAAAGGGGAGTTTTTGGACAAAAGACAGGAGAAAACACCGAAAAAGGGGTGTTTTTAGACAAAAGACAGGAGAAAACACCGAAAAAGCAATGTTTTTAGACTAAAGACAGGAGAAAACACCGAAAAAGGGGTTTTGGACAAAAGACAGGAGAAAACACCGAAAAAGGGGTGTTTTTAGACAAAAGACAGGAGAAAACACCGAAAAAGGGGTTTTTGGACAAAAGACAGGAGAAAACACCGAAAAAGGGGTGTTTTTAGACAAAAGACAGGAGAAAACACCGAAAAAGTGTTTTTAGACTAAAGACAGGAGAAAACACCGAAAAAGGGGTGTTTGTAGACAAAAGACAGGAGAAACACCAAAAAGGAGTATTTTTAGACATAAGACAGGAGAAAACACCGAAATAGGGTGTTTTTGGACAAAAGACAGGAGAAAACACCGAAAAAGGGGTGTTTTTAGACAAAAGACAGGAGAAAACACCGAAAAATGGGTGTTTTTAGGCAAAAGACAGAAGAAAATACCGAATAAGGGGTGTTTTTAGACAAAAGACATGAGAAAACACCGAAAAAGCAATGTTTTTAGACTAAAGACAGGAGAAACACCGAATAAAGGGTTTTTTAGACAAAAGACAGGAGAAAACACCACCAAAAAGGAGTATTTTTAGACATAAGACAGGAGAAAATACCGAAATAGGGGTGTTTTTAGACTAAAGACAGGAGAAAACACCGAAAAAGGGGTGTTTTTAGACAAAGGACAGGAGAAAACACCGAAAAAGGGGTGTTTGTAGACAAAAGACAGGAGAAAACACCACCAAAAAGGAGTATTTTTAGACATAAGACAGGAGAAAACACCGAAAAAGGGGTGTTTTTAGACAAAAGATAGGGAAAACACCGAAAAAGGAGTGTTTTTAGACAAAGGACAGGAGAAAACACCGAAAAAGGGGTGTTTTTAGACAAAATACAGGAGAAAACACCGAAAAAGGGTGTCCATACGATAGACTAAGATTATTAAAATATATTATAATTTTAATATTGTAATTTTCAACCAATTTACTACTATTTGAGGGAGAAAAATAAATCTACCTAAAAAACTCACCCGATTTATTTCAATGAAAATGTTTGCGTTTAACCCTTTACAAAGTAAGAAAGTTTTTTTTTTTTTACCGAAATCCTCGTTCCAATAAAAAGTACTCACAGCTTACTTTCTGAGTAATGAAAAAGCCTATTTGGTGAGAAAAATAAAAATTCAACTTTATACCTTGATTTTAAAAAAGAAGAAAAAAACTCTCCATCCTTTGAAGAGGCAAAAACTTGATTTAGAAATTTTTAAAAGGAAACTCGTGCTAAATCAGACGATCTTGGAATGGCGAATGTCGGTGGTGTCTTCCTAGTTTTACTCTATGGATGTGTCGGAGCTATTTTTCAAGCGGTCATCGAATTTTTATGGAACGTCAGAAGAGTTGCCGTTCGAGAAGAGGTAAAAAAGAAAATTTTTAAGGCTTGATAGACTTTTTAAAATAAAAGTGGAATCTTCAAAACTTGTAATTTCTTAACCGCGAAGTTTGAAGATGAAAACTTACAAGCCCCCCACATTCAGTCAAAAGTTATAATTTCATCTTCTCTTTAATAAAAAAAAAATCTTTTAAAATTATGGTTTCTGAGAAGTTTTTAAGAGGAAAACAACTAATTTTCTTTTTAGATTTCCTTGCGTGAGGCGTTTTCGTACGAATGGAATTTCATCCTCAATTGTTTCTCGAAGGTCAAACCTGTACGATTTAAAAGTGAATAATTTTTTTCACCTAATATTTGTATTTATTTGTAAATAAAAGGGGAAAAAACAAACTGGATCTTTTTAATTTTGTTTTTCTTTTCTAAAAACAAAAGGTTTTTGATTAAAGTGAGGATGGCGATTGAAAGTAGGAGTTCCAAGGTTCCTAAGCCCCCTTCCACGTTCCCACCAGAATTCTTAATCATCCTCAAATCCCTTTAATCTCCTTTACTCTTTAGCCAAAAGAACATTTTTTATAAAGAAAAAAAAGTATAAAAAATTGGCGTAAATAAAAAAACTTGTTGGGGGGGGGGGGGCTAAAACTTTGGGCAGATTTTTGTTTTGAGATATGTCATAAAGTTGGATATGGCGTATTTCCGACAAAATGTTTCAAACAGCGATAAAGGAAAAAAATCTAGAGAATTGATGGAACTTTCGAAGAAATTGTAAATTTTTTTTAATGTTACACAGTATACCTACATTTTTTGGGGGAAGCCTGAAGATTATTTTAAGTATTCTTATCTTCATTAGTTCAGTAAAAATTCTGAAAAAAAAAATCTTTTCAAGAAAAATATAAAAAAAACTTCCCCTCCAAAATCCCAAGTCGTTTTGGCCTATGTCCATACTGCGTCCCGATTCAGAGAGAATCTATTTCAGTTCATAATATAGTCTCTACGAACGTGGCCGATGTAGTTTTAAAGAAAACAGTTTGTAAACCCCAATAATGTATTTTTTATTGACAATAATATTTGCATACGTCGCCTCCTACGATGCTCGTGAAATGCCAATCGGTAAAAAACTTAACAAAAATTTAATTTTTTAATTTTTTTTTATTCAGTCTCTTCTTTCTACCGAATCAGCTGGAGCAAGAAGTCACATTTAAGCTGGCCGCCGAAGTTTTAAACAAAGACCCGGATCTGGCCGGAATGGATATCACACCTAAAATCGAGCACATGAACGATTTCGACAGTTTCAACATGTCGAAAACAGGTATTCTTTTAGTGCAAAAAAAGTTTGCTCTTCGAAGAAAATCGTTTAATTTATTCTTGGGATTCAAAATGGTTTTTCTTTCTCCTACAAATCTCCTCCATTAATTAAACTGTTAGGAAAAAATATATGGCTTGGTTTCTAATCACCGCTTCCGGTACTTGTGCCTTCCATTAATAAATTATGTTCGTGATGTGCTCACAAATTGGGTGAGACGCACGGAATTTATGAGCTCTATTACCCATTCGGTTTTGATACGGAAGGTTCAAGTAAATTCCCGGCGAAGTTATCTCGGCCGAAAAGTGAAAACATCAATTTCCCCTTCTAAAACGAGAAAAAACTTGGAAAAAATGCACTTTTTTCACATACGATACTTTTACTAAACCGAAAAAATTGAGAAAAAAACCAAAAAATGATCCTTTTTGTCCACAAAT
This sequence comes from Orius insidiosus, assembly GCA_014119065.1. NCBI lineage: Eukaryota > Metazoa > Arthropoda > Insecta > Hemiptera > Anthocoridae > Orius > Orius insidiosus. The sequence goes on from JACGAQ010002335.1 coordinate 30,418, forward strand.
CGAGAAAAACGCCACCTTATCTAAAGAAACGTAAGACCCCCCCCCCTCAGTCCAGTTTTTGGAGTCTTCCAGACCCCGGAGGGTCAATTCGAATATTGATCTTTACCGATCTCATCTTTGTATGTGGTGCCGGCCGGCCGTCCGTCCGTAGCATTTTTTCCTGAACACTTTACGGCCACAGTTTTCATCCGATTTTCACCAATTTACACAAAGTTCGGTTAAGAAGAATGTGACAAGGGCGATTTTTAAATTTCGAAAAAATGGCGGAGATATGTCTGTTTGAAATTTTAAAAAATTCGCTGCGGCCGAACCGTTAATCCGATTTTCACCAAATTCATTCCTTATATTTTTACGAATTTTTTGTGTAAAAAAATTGCCATTTTTAATTTTTTTTTTTTAGTAGGGAGAAATTTCATACTTCTACCCATTACGAGAGGCTCATCCCTAGGCCAAAGAGCCCATTATTTCTACCTTGACACTTAAAAAAATTTTTGGACATAAAAACTTAGAAAATTTTTCGAAAAAAAAGGAAAACGGAAAATTTTTGGAAAAAAAATTAAAACTTCCCTCTTTTATTCTTCCCCTCTGTTATACTACCCCTCCCATATACTTCCCCCTCCGTTTTACGTCTCCTCCGTTATACTTCCCCCTCCGATATTGTTACTTCACTTTAAGGACACTTCAAACAAGTACTTTTTTTCGTCCTCTGGATAAAACTGTGATATAAAAATAAAAAAATTTAAAAAGAGGTGACAAAATTGCTGGTTTTTCCTGCTGTTATTTCCTGGAAATGCTGATATCAAAACATTTCAATCCTTTATTCAATTCATATGGGATTATAAAAGTTTTAATCAAATCTCGGATATGGAGGATAAAAAAGTGCGACTCGGATTGATCAAAGGAAAAACAAAATAGGTGTTTTTTTGTTCAAAAAATTGGACTCTCAAACACAGCTGAATGGGCCTAAATACGGTATATTGAACTGAGTTTTTTTATGGCCTCTTGACCACCGGTATACAGATGAACTTGATTAAATTCCTCCGGTGTCCTTTTCAGTTCTCTTTAGGGAACCCTGGAAAAGTAATTGATCCACCCTCGGGCACTTCATACGTTGGATTAGTGTTCAACCTAGCGAAAAGATAATCTAATCAACTCGGAGAAAAAGAAGAAAAAAAATTCATCCTTGTTAACTTTTCAGTTTGCCGACTTTTGGAAGAAGGAGTTGTAGGACTGATAGGCCCCCAGACGTTAGAGACGGCCGGTATTCTCCACGCGATGAGCAATAAATTTCACCTCCCTCTAATCCAAACACATTGGGATATTATCTCAGGGCCTGAAATGATCTCAAACTCCACAGTTAACATTTATCCAGATCCGGACCTAATTGCGAAGGTAATTTTTTTCTTCTGCTTATCATCTGGGAATATATTTTTTTTCTCCCACAGGGGTTAATAGCGATAGTGGAGGACATGGACTGGGAGAGTTATACCATTATTTATGAGAAGGAAGAAGCCCTGATAAGGCTGCAAGGAATACTAAAAGCGCATAATAAAGGTCTAACAGCGGAAGGACACGTACCCTTCACTGCATGGCAACTAGAAGGCGATGATTACAGGTACTTAAAGAACCTCATTTTCTCCGATAAACCCCATTTTTTCCAGGCCAATTTTTAAAGAAATCCAACAAGCGACGGAAACCCATATAGTCCTAGACTGTTCGACCGATAAAATAATGGACATCTTCGAACAAGCGAAAGAGGTCAATATGATGGGTGATTACCATAGCTACGTACTAACTGCATTGGTAAAATTCCATATAGAGAAAACGGTTTTTCAAATATTTATTTAGGACGCTCACACGATTGACTTTGGCGAATTTAAAGCAGGGAAGACAAACATAACGACTTTAAGGCTTGTTGACCCGGGGAGACCCAAGGTCCAAAACGCAGTACAGGATCTAAAATATTACGATAAAGTTGGATTCTTTTCAAAACTGACTCCCGACAACGTCCCAGTAACAAATTTTAACATTTTTCTTTCGATTTACATTTTATTTATAGACCGAAGTCGCTTTGCTGTATGACCCTAGTTTATACGGGAACGCTTTGAAAACATTGAGGCAAGAAATATTAGAAGAGCAAGAAAATGAAGATGGGGGAGATGAAGAAAAAGAAGAGATGGTCTTCGAAGAAATTTCAAACGGCGATGAAGAAGAAGGTGATAAAGAAGACGACGATGACGGCCTCAAAGATTTCCTAGATTCCATCAAATGCTCAGAAGATGATGTCAAAAAATACGGACTCAGGCTTATGGAAATCATGAAAAAAGTATCCTTTAAAAATATTTAAATTTGTAATCCATCCTTTTCCAGTCCGAAATGGAAGGGCTCACGGGAAAAATAAAATTCGATGAAAACGGCCGGAGGAATTTTCTTACGATTGATATCACAGAGTTGACCAAAAATAGACAGATAGGACACTGGAATCCGGAGGAAGGAATTTCTTATACAAGGACAAAAAGTCAAATGGAAAGTGAAATTTTTCAGAGTATAAGTAACAAGACTTTTATCGTCGTATCAAGATTGGTAAGTTAAGAACGGTTTCTAAAGAGACATCATGAATTAGTTCTTTAACGGCCGCCAGAGGATCGAAGCAGCCAAAACATGATACTCGACCCTCCCCTGTCAATAAAAGAAACAAATGCAAGAAAAATTTTCCTGGATTTTTTTCAAGTTAGAGACATTGACCACTGTCCTACGGAGTTTCCGGTTGATTTGAACTGTTGCTTTAGGGAGAGCCGTACTTGAGGGTCGCAAACGAAAGCCTGGAAGGTAACGAAAAGTTCGAAGGCTACTCATTAGACCTCATCGACGAAATAGCAAAAGAATTAAATTTCAAATACCAGTTCGTCTTGGCACCTGACGGAGAATACGGAAAGTTCATCAAAGAAACAAAACAATGGAACGGCCTATAAGAGAACTTCGTGATAGGGTATCAAAAAGAAAATATTAACTAAACTAATATTTTGTCCTACAGAGAGCAGACTTGGCCATTTGCGATCTGACCATTACTTATGAAAGGAGAAGCGCTGTTGATTTTACAATGCCGTTTATGACTTTGGGTAGCTTTGCTGTTGAAAACTTATTTTTTATTTATTTTACTTCCAGGTATAAGTATTCTGTTCAGTAAACCTTCGAAGCAGTCTCCAGACCTTTTTTTTCTTATCCCCATTATCTTTGGACGTCTGGATTTATATGGCGACATCATTTTTAGGCGTTTCTCTTCTCCTTTATTTTCTATCGAGGTAAAAACGTTGATGGTTTAGTTTTTGAAAAAGGCAAGAGATCGCTCTGCTAGCTCCTTCGATGTGATCGACCCCCTTCGACGGTTAGGCCCAAAAATGAGCAAAATCAAAACCCAAAATTTTAATAATAAAAGATCACTCCGAAAAATTCAGCTATCTTAACCGGTGTGTTCACCGGTATTTCAAAAAAAAATACATAAAAGCAAAAAATTCTATTTCATCCAGCTGAAATCTATTCTCAATTAACTTCCTTAAAGAAGTTATTGTGATACCCTCACGTCGGGTTTTTGGGCAGGGGTCTTCTAGACCCGGAGGGTCAATTCGAATATTGACCTTTACCGATCTCAACATTGTCTGTGGCTCCGGCCGGCCGTCCGGAAACTCGGAAAATTTTTCCAAAAAAAAAAAAAACGGAAAATGTTTTTACAAAAAAAAAACTCGGAAAATTTTTGGGAAAAAAAACAAAACTGGGAAAAATTTTCGAAAAACTAACTTGGAAAATTCTCCTTTATACTTTCCTCCCTTAGACATCCCCCTCCGTTATACTTCGTTCCCTTATACTTCCACCTCCGTTATACTTCCCCTCCCATATACTTTCCACTCCGTTATACTTCCCCTATACTTCACCCTATACTTCCCCTCCTTATACTTCCCCTCCAATATTTTACTTCTCTTTAAGGAAGTTTTCGTTGGAAGCTCTTCAAACCAGTACTTTTCTTAGCCATGCAATATCCAAGAACCCAATTTGCCCCCAGAATGACTGCAGAATCTCCCGATGTGCATATTTTATAAAATTATATATTTTTTAAATTACAGACATTATGGTAAGGTCACAGTTGCGGTTAAATGTATGTAGTAAACTAATTAGAGCTTATTTGGCGTCAATAGCAGCTTTTGAAAAAATTGTATAAAAAATGTAACAATTTATAGTAGAAATTGTCGCTTAGAGCGGTCGATGTAAGATCGTTTTGTGTAAAAACAAATATGTGTAAAGCTTCTAACGTGGTAGAGGTCATAACAGTGTTTAGTAGTTGTAGATCTAACATTTTTTGTTACAGATGTGCGCCTGATGAGTGGGAAAATCCACATCCTTGTAATAATGATCCAACGGAGCTTGAGTGCGCATTCTCGCTCCACAACTGCCTTTGGTTTTCCATAGGCTCGCTTATGGCTCAAGGGTGCGATATACTACCAAAGTAAGGACGGAATGGGAAACAAAAGAGGGCCGACCCTTAGGAGCTTTTGTGTGCCAAGCTTTTTTTGTTTTTGTGTTTTTCTTTCCTTTTTTTTTTAACCAAAGACTGTGACGGCATGAAAAAACTCTTTTTAGCCAGTGTATATGTGTGTACTAACACTGTTTCAGGATCTCTCCACTTGAATGGAAAAACCCGCACCCTTGTCAAACAGAGCCTGAAGAGTATGAAATGATTTATCCATGCAAAATGTTATTTGGCACAATTGTGGATCACTTATGCAACAAGGATCTGATATAGCTCCACAGTAAGATAACATCCAAAATTTATAGCTCCAAGTTAACAAAGCATCTTTTTTGTGTTTTGAGAATGAAGAAGAAGAAAAAAGCTTTTGCAGTTTTCAGAATCCCCTGATTACTTTTTTTCTAAGGGAAATATAATCGTCTTCTTTTTAGAGCTATATCGACTAGAACTGTGGCTGGAATGTGGTGGTTTTTCGTACTCATTATGATCTCTTCCTATACAGCTAACTTGGCTGCCTTTATGACCATGGCGAGAATGGACGAGCAGATCTCGAATGTTGAAGATTTGGCGAAACAGAGTAAAATCAAATACGGCGTTCTGACTGGAGGGTCCAGCGAGAACTTCTTCAAGGTACCGTAGTGCGCAATACCACACTTAGCTTCGTTGGTTTTCCCCGATAATCCCATTTTAACTTCCTTAAAAAAGTTATTTGATACCTCCACGTCGGGTTTTTGGGGAGGGTCTTCCAGACCCCGGAGGGTCAAATCGAATATTGATCTTTACCGATCTCAACTTTGTTCTGTGGTGCCGGCCGGCCGTCCGTCCGTAGCATTTTTTTCCGGAACACTTTACGGCCACAGTTTTCATCCGATTTTCACCAAATTTTCACAAAATTTCTTTAGCCGGTGAAGAAGAATGTGACGGGGCGATTTTTGAATTTCGAAAAAATGGCGGAGATATGGCTGTTTGAAATTTTAAAAAATTCGCTGCGGCCAAACCATTGGTCCGATTTTCACCAAATTTTCACCAATTACTCCTTATATTTTTAAGAATTTTTGGTGTAAAAAAATTGCCACTTTTTAATTTTAATTTTTTTTTAGTAGGGAGAAATTTCGTACTTCTTACCCATTACGCGAGGCACATCCCTAGGCCAAAGAGCCCATTATTTCTACCTTGACACTTAAAAAATTTTTTGGGCAAAAAACTTAGAAAATTTTTAGAAAAAAAAGGGCGAAAAAAAAGAAAACCCGGAAAATTTTTCGAATAAAAAAATCGGAAAAAAAATTTTGAAAAAAAAAAAAAAAAAATGAAAAAAATTTTTACCAAAATAAAGAGAACATGGATCTTGACCATAAGGAAATATTTTTAAAAAAAAAATAATAATAAATAATTGTCCTTTATTCATAAAAAAAAATTCTTTTGTTTCTTTAAAAAGATATACACAAAACCAATACCAATTTTACATATAAGTTAAAAAAAAAAAGAAGCACTCTGAATGTTGAAGGAAAGGGGAACGAAGCGGCGATCGACGAAGTCGGAGAGAAGAGGAGACGAGAGAAGAGGAGACGAAGCAGAAGCTTGAGAAACGAAGCATCGAAAGTGAAGCCCGAATAAAAATGGTGGTTCGTAGAAAAAGGCGAGGCACAAGGTTGTCCCGAAGACGAATCTATTTTTTCTTTTATTTTTTACTTAAAAAAAGAACAGTTCGCACTTGAACAAAAAGAAGCGTCCTTCCGCTCGAGCTCGGCGACGAAGAAGACGGCGTGAAAAAAAGTCACGTGGTCTCCAGCTGTGCACCAGTCGTGCCACTCTTGTTTTATTTTTCCCTTATTTGAATTTTTGGCGCGTGACAAATATTCCCCCTCGGAGAAAAAAAAAGAAGAAAAAAAAAATTGCTGAAGATAGGGATTGTAGATGCTGACGATGCGACGATGGGATAGAGACAGGTGTTGGACCGTTATATAATTCAAAGGAGAGAGAGAGAGGTGCGTCTAAAAAAATCTAGAAGTTGTAAAAATAAAGGTAAATTCTTTTCTGAATTTTGTGTTTTCTGATTAGCAGTAACCGTTACATAAAGTCTTTTTTCTAAAATAATCTTTAACAAACATTAGGTACAATCATTATTCATTCTTTAATTGTGTCAAATGAACGTGAATTTTTACAGACGGATCACTATTAAGACTAATGAGATATGACACTCTTAAAATTTTTATGACCGTGTAGGGTCCTGTATATTTGGGAGCAAGTGAAGCTTGTATTTTTTTGACTTGTTGGACAAAAACATAATTTTTTCTATAAACGATGTCGCCTACTTTTGGAAAATCGTCCGGATTCTCGGAAACGTTTGAGTCTTCTTACGCTGTTTGTTGGTTTTAATAAGGCAATCGTAAGCTGTTTCCAGCAATTGGGAGAGTTCATCAGGGGATAATTGTTGTAAGGAATTTTCTAGATGGAGTTGCGGTTAAAGGATGTTGGAGTTCGCGACCAAGGAAAAGAAGGGAAGGAGGACTTTGGTCCCTCATGTTGGGACGAGTTGAGAGCGGAAATAAACAAAAAAAGGTTTTCCTCCCACTTCTTGTGGGATTCACCATGGAAAGCTCGAATAGCTTTTTTTAGACCTTGTATATATCGTTCAGCCAGATTAGCTTGCGGATAATGGGTATTTGATATGTATGTGACTCCAAGGTCAAAAAAAATGACGAAAGGCGCTAGCCCGAAAACAAGACTGACGATCTGCGATCAAGTGGGTTGGCAGACCGCATACAGCAAAAATGCCTTTTAGAATTCTGATTACGATCTCAGTGGTGGTGTTGCGACAAGGAACCGCAAATGAATTTGCTAAAGCCATCAACGGCTAGTAAGATAAATTTATTCCCCGTGGACGACGTGGGGAGAGGACGATGAAATCTATGTATAGACGTTCAAAAATACGTGAGGAGGAGTACTGTGCAAGTATTTAGGGTATGGGTGATTGTTAGGTAACCCTTTTGCAAGTTTCGCATGCACGAACTTTTGATTTAACGTCCCTGTTCATCTTGGGATATGTAAACAAAGATTTTATTCGGTTTAGAGTTTTTGTGAAGCCTAAGTGAGCACCGTAAGTACTGGTGTGATAATATTTAAAAATGGCGTCCTCATAGAGTCAGGAATCACCAATTTTCTTATCTGAGGGGGTTGAGGTGGAGGAAAAATACACTAATCCTCTAAGAATGGAATAATTAACGTCAGAAGCGTTAAGTCGATCGTTTATGAAATCATCTTTCATTTGAAGCTCCCCAAAGTTTGAAAACAGAGAGGGCAAATCTTTGAGAGGCGATGCGAACAAAACAGGTGAGTTCGTTTGAGTTTCGACGGAGTCAAAATCGGGATTGGAAAATCTACTTAAATAGTCCGCAACGGTGTTACATTTTCCTTTGACATGGATCACTTCGAAATTAAAGGAATCTAGTTCCGAGATCCATCGCACAGCTGGGTTACTAAGGATACGAGATCTGTCACCTTTCAGGAATTGAACGAGACCACTACAGTCCGTATAATTGAATTTCCTATGGGTGAGGAATTTTGGAAATGACGAAAATCAATATGACCGCAAATAACTCCTTTTTATAGGCAGTGTAATTCATTTCGGAGCCGGACAATTTTTTGGAGTAGAAAGCTATGGGACGAATGTGACCATCCCTATATGCCTGAGCCAACAGCGAGCCGACGGCAATGCCCTGGCATCCGTATACAAAAGGAAAATTTCATTGAAATTCGGTATCGCCAGAACCGCTGGAGAAACTAGAGCAGTCTTAAGCGAATCGAAGGCTGCTGGCACTCGTAAGTCCATACTAAGCGTGAATCGTTAGACTTAAGGGCGTGTAGGGTGCCGCTATCTCCGAGTAGTTCGGGATAAATTTCGCAAAAAAGGAACAAAATCCAAGAAATGACAAAGTTTGGTGCAGAGTCGTGGGTGGGGTAAACGAACGAAAACCTCTATCCGGTCAGGGTCAATCGCTATAGAATTCTTGGAGATTTGGTGACCTACAAATTTGACTGATGTTTGAAAAAAACTTAGCTTTGTCAGGATCCACAGTTAAGCCGTTGTCGCGTAAGATTTGGAGAGCGACCGAAACTGATTGAAATGTTCTTTTGCAGAAGAAGAAAAATTATAATGTCATCGACATAGTTCCACATAAAGCGGTACTTGATTGGATGAAAGATGCGTTCAAGGTACTGAGTTAAAGCCTGGGACCGAGGCTGATGCCCATGGGGACTTTTGAGAAATTCATAGTGTCCAAAAGATGTTTTAAAAGCGGTGTATTTCTTGAGTTGGGGTGCAAAAGCAGCTGATGAACGACTGCGAGAGGTCAAGAACAGTGAAAAACGTAGCACCATAAATATGTTGGAAAATATGTCCAATTTGGCAGAGGCCAGGCGCTAAAAACGATATGTTCATTCAGCTTCTTATAATTATTACCAGCCTTTTTTTGTTAGGGTCTTTTTTGCCACCAAGAATGCTGGCGATGCCCATTTAGTGATGGTTGGTTGGATGACGTTCTGAGCCAATAGCTCATCAATAATTGATCGCATCTTCTGCAGATCAATGGGATTTAATGGATAGGCCGGCATGTTGATCGGAGGTGTATTTCTAACAAAAATTCGAGTTCGTAGTCTTTAGCCGTACCTATTTTGACGTCAAAACGTCTGGGAACTTCTTAATGAAAAGGTTTTTTTAAATTGTCGACATTGAAACTAAGATGAGTGGATGAGGACGACGACGACGAGGAGAGTGATTCGTGGTCTGAGTCACTTTGAATATCACTGTCCACCCCAAAGGACGCATAGATTTGGTGATCTTCCGCTGAATGATCTAATTGACCGAGCACAGCCATTTTGGAATCGACTGCCAAATTTACACCCTCCGATGGGTGAGGACAACAGTGGAACGTTTTTAAGGGATTAAACGCAAAAGAAATGTGCCTACGATGGGCATCCATGATGAGACCTGAATGGGTCATGAAATCAAATCCCAAAAGAAGTGGAATTGGAAGCTGCTGTATGATGACAACTTTAATATACCAAGAAAGTGTGGTAAAATTTATTTTTAGAGTTCCTTCCCCCTTACATTCAGCTGTATTGCCCGCCACTGATATTATTTTGGTACTTGAAGTGGGAGAATAAGCTTTAAAAGATTTTAGTCCGATAATTTTAAATTGTTGTTCAGAGATGGCGCTAATCGAAGAGCCGGAGTCAAGCATTGCAGGTGTCTTGTGCCCGCCTATGCGTATGTTCAAAAAGGGAAGGGATTTTATCGGACTTTCGTAAGGGGGTGAGCCTAGTTTTTTGAAGTTTTATTAGAGTTTGGAGCAACGGGAGTGCTCTGAGGTGCACAAGAACCCATAGAAGTAAAAATCTTTGCAATTGAGCGATTTGTTGTACAGTGTCAGTCAAGGCAGCAAAGGATTGTTCTGTTTGAAAAGGAAACATTTTTGTTTTTTGATACCGATTGTTATTTTGGTGCTGTTTGCCTGACTGTGATTTGTAATTTTGCCTGTTGCCAAAATCCCATTCGTGCCGTTATGAGGTTTTGTTGGCCATTCGTGGTGTTTTGATTTTGGGTGTTTGGATAACCGGCATTGTTGTTATCATTGTAACCGCCTCTATTATTGTTATAACCGCCTCTATTATTGTATAACCGCCTCTATTATTGTTATAACCGCCTCTATTATTATTGTTATAACCGCCTCTATTGTTATAACCGCCTCTGTAATTATTATTGTTATAACCGCCTCTATTGTTATTATACCGCCTCTGTAATATGTTAGCCTCTATTGTATTATAACCGCCTCTATTGTTGTATTGATTTTTAAAAAAATCTGGCTTGAAATTTGGGGTTGTAGGGGCAGAAGGGTTCTGCGCTTGGAAATTGGGACCATAACGTTCATTAATAATTTCAACGTCTCGGACTTTAGCGTAAAGAGCGCTATAAGAATTTATTGTGTCGTGATTTCCAAACAAAAGCAAATAATTCGGGTCTAAAGATTTGATTATATTAGATACATTAAATTCTTCTTTATGTTCATTAAAGAGTTTCGACAAGATTATTTGAGAATCAACATATTCTCTCAAAGCGATGCCATCTTTTTGTGGCTGAAACAATAATTGTGATTTGGCCTGGTCATATTGCTTCTTCGTGAGGCAGTGCCTCATGAGAGATGCGGAAAAAACGTCGTAATTGATGTTGGGGTGATTTATTGCGTTGTATAATGTGTTAGCTGATGTGGTGTTGATAGTTTTGTCTGCTATAACCCTCAAAATCTGCCTAAATCTTCCCTTTAATCGGTTGGCGATAGGCGCCAATCTTGTCAGAAAAATCTATAATCGTTTGTGGACGATAAAGGATAAAATGAGGTAATTCCCTAATCCTTTTTTTCATACTAGATGAAATAGAACGGGATCGAGAACGGGAGTTTGAAGAAGACGATGATGAAGATGACGACTCCGATTTTTCATCATCTTTTTGTCCTCCTGCAGAGGAAACAAATCGTACGTTGACGCACCATAGTCGGTGAGGGAAAAATCAAGAAGTGATTCATCATCTTTTTGTTGAGTTTGATCCGAGATCGTAGGTTTTTGCAGGTTTGGTTTTGCCTTTTTTGGCGAAATTAGGTCTTTGAGGGACATGTATCGATCTTTAAGGCGTTGTAGATCATCGGATATAGGCTTAATGGCCTCTGAAATTTTGATGCCACGTCGGCATTCAATTCAGTTGACAAAACTTTAATTTTTTCGTCCATCATAAGGGAGAGGGCATTAATGAGGTCTTTATCGGACCGCAATTTGTCCGCTTTAATGCGGTTTCTTTCATTGCAGCACGGCCCTTCAAATGCCTGTTTGGCTGCGGAATTTAATTTTTTAAAGTTAACCATAGTGATGTGGGAACATGGTATGTGAACCGGTTGCTTGCATTTAGTGCAGTCCGCAAACTCGCCTTCTGAGGAAGGACCACAGGTGGACAATCGAGGACCATTTTTTGGAAAGGGAAAAAAAGGAAAAATTAATTATAAAGGAAGAAAGATTCTGTTTTGAAAGGGAAAAAAGAGAAATTAAATTAAAAGGAAATTCAAACTTATCAAATGTCTTTGTGAAGATTAAAAGATTAAAAGACGATTGAAAATGTGCATGAATCCGATCCGGACAAGTTTCAACAAAACAATGTTAGGCACAAGCATACAAGACGAATTAAGACACAGATTTGAATAAATTGAAAAATTGACAAAAATAAAATAATAAATATCCTTAATGGCTTTTTGCTCTGCTACCATTATTTATGGGGGAAGCTGCCCATTTTTTTAAAAAAAAGGAAAAAATAAAATATATGAAGAGAAAAAATTAAATTAAAAGATTACCTGGATAATAAAATAAAGAGAACATGGATCTTGACCATAAGGAAATATTAATTATAAAAAAAAAATAATATAAATAATTGTCCTTTTATTCATAAAAAAAAAAATTCTTTTGTTCTTTAAAAAGATACACAAAAACCAATACCATTTACATATAAGTTAAAAAAAAAAAGCACCTGTCTCTGAATGTTGAAGGAAAGGGGAACGAAGCGGCGATCGACGAAGTCGGAGAGAAGAGGAGACGAAGAGAAGAGGAGACGAAGCAGAAGCTTGAGAAACGAAGCATCGAACGTGAAGCCGAATAAAAAATGGTGGTTCGTAGAAAAAGGCGAGGCACAAGGTTGTCCCGAAGACGAATCCTATTTTTTCTTTTATATTTTTTACTTAAAAAAACAGTTCGCACTTGAACAAAAAGAGCGTCCTTTCCGCTCGAGCTCGGCGACGAAGAAGACCCGGCGTGAAAAAAAGTCACG
>JACGAQ010002336.1:0-42796 GCA_014119065.1 Orius insidiosus
CTGTTGGTAATAGGGTTAAACTACCAACGGAATTGGATTCTCCACTAAATTTACCATCAGAAACAATACCTAACTCAAAATTGATAAAAAATGACTTAGCCAACTACGCGTTTTTCTGTTGGTAATAGGGTTAAACTACCAACGGAATTCGATTCTCCACAAATTTACCATCAAACAATACCTAACTCAAAATTGAAAAAATGACTTAGCCAACTACGCGTTTTCTGTTGGTAATAGGGTTAAACTACCAACGGAATTAGATTCTCCACAAATTTACATCAGAAACAATACCTAACTCAAATTCATAAAAATGACTTAGCCAACTACGCGTTTTCTGTTGGTAATAGGGTTAAACTACCAACGGAATTGGATTCTCCACTAAATTTACCATCAGAAACAATACCTAACTCAAAATGATAAAAATGACTTAGCCAACTACGCGTTTTCTGTTGGTAATAGGGTTAAAACTACCAACGGAATTCGATTCTCCACTAAATTTACCATCAGAAACAATACCTAACTCAAAATTCATAAAAATGACTTCGCCAACTACGCGTTTTCTGTTGGTAATAGGGTTAAACTACCAACGGAATTCGATTCTCCACTAAATTTACCATCAGAAACAATACCTAACTCAAATTGATAAAAAATGACTTAGCCAACTACGCGTTTTCTGTTGGTAATAGGGTTAAACTACCAACGGAATTCGATTCTCCACAAATTTACCATCAGAAACAATACCTAACTCAAAATTGATAAAAATGACTTAGCCAACTACGCGTTTTCTGTTGGTAATAGGGTTAAACTACCAACGGAATTGGATTCTCCACTAAATTTACCATCAAAACAATACCTAACTCAAAATTGATAAAAAATGACTTAGCCAACTACGCGTTTTCTGTTGGTAATAGGGTTAAACTACCAACGGAATTCGATTCTCCACTAAATTTACCATCAGAAACAATACCTAACTCAAAATTGATAAAAAATGACTTAGCCAACTACGCGTTTTCTGTTGGTAATAGGGTTAAACTACCAACGGAATTCGATTCCACTAAATTTACCATCAGAAACAATACCTAACTCAAAATTGATAAAAATGACTTAGCCAACTACGCGTTTTCTGTTGGTAATAGGGTTAAACTACCAACGGAATTCGATTCTCCACAAATTACCATCAGAAACAATACCTAACTCAAAATTGATAAAAAATGACTTAGCCAACTACGCGTTTTCTGGTAATAGGGTTAAACTACCAACGGAATTCGATTCCCACTAAATTTACCATCAGAAACAATACCTAACTCAAAATTGATAAAAAATGACTTAGCCAACTACGCGTTTCTGTTGGTAATAGGGTTAAACTACCAACGGAATTGGATTCTCCACTAAATTTACCATCAGAAACAATACCTAACTCAAAATTGATAAAAAATGACTTAGCCAACTACGCGTTTTCTGTTGGTAATAGGGTTAAACTACCAACGGAATTCGATTCTCCACAAAATTAACTATCAACAATACCTAACTCAAAATTGATAAAAAATGACTTAGCCAACTACGCGTTTTCTGTTGGTAATAGGGTTAAACTACCAACGGAATTCGATTCTCCACAAATTTACCATCAGAAACAATACCTAACTCAAAATTGATAAAAAATGACTTAGCCAACTACGCGTTTTCTGTTGGTAATAGGGTTAAACTACCAACGGAATTGGATCTCCACTAAATTTACCATCAGAAACAATGCAAACTCAAAATTAAAAAAAAAAAAAAAAAAAAAAAAAACAACGCGACGAAATGTAGAGTATTGCTATGACAGCAAACCTGTCATAAGAATTTTAAAAATGATGTAAGTGGCTCTATCTCTTGGAGAATGGCGTGGTAAGCTTCAGGGAGATTGAATGTTTCGGCTTCCCGCTGTATCCACTATCTCTAGACAGGCACAATGAAAAGATTGTGATGGAGGGAATAGCTTACCTGACGAGGCTTTTTAAGCCGAAACGCGTCGTGAGATACCCGTTATCATCTTCCTCCATTATTGGTTAATTATTTGATAGTAAAATCACCCCCTTGCCATGAAATAAAAATAAAATTAATGTTTTTTTCTTTAGAACTACTCTATGTTTAGAGACAGCAGGTCGTTTAATGGGTCCTGCAGTCGGTATTTTATGGTCAATAAAACTTCAGGAGTTTCTCAGGTATAAATTTAATAATTTTTATTTTATGCTTTTATTTATTATCTCAGATAATAAGATGATCGAGGGTATGAAAAATGAGTTTAAAAACACTTTTGGCGGCCTCTATTGGATGGACAATAATACTATCCTGGCTTCTAAACTCAAGTTAGACCAAATAAATGCTTTCATCGGCATTTCCTCAATTATGGAAAGCGAAGAAACCATCGAAAATATGTTCAATGTAAGTAAATATACCCATCAAAATAACGTTACCATAATGTCCATCCAATCGAGTAAAAATGTTTTTAAACTCCATTCAATGAACTAAAAAAATAAATATTTAAGATAAATCTTTTTAGATTGTTAACATGTTTGTTAAATTACGTGTTCAATTTCAAAAAATATTTGTATTCCTTGATTGGATGGATACACCAACGCAAAAGATGGCAATATCAAAATTACACAACATTGCGTTTTTCGCAGGAGTTGATGATAGTGTGAAAAAAGAAAGTAAACATATCAATATTTTTACTAATGTATGTACTTCCAACCTTTTTTAAAATGTAAAAAATATTTGCAATCTTTTAGGTAACCATTGAAGACGAATTTCACCTGAAAAATTTACTCAATCTTGTTAAATTAGCCAATGACGATTTATTCCAGTCGATAAATATGGAAAATGATCCACATAAGTAAGTAAATTTGAATTTTTTAATTTTGAGCATGAAAAGTGAGAAAACTTGTCTAAGCCGGGAGGTTTCGGCTCATGTTTTCCTTTCATAACCTGCGACATGAATGCTTCATACGCTACTTTCACGCCGCCATCATCAGCCAAGTTTTCTCCCAACCTACTTTCAACCTAAATATGTTCAAAATTAAAAAATTCAGTGCTTTCTTTGTATCGTTTTCTTCTGTAGTACTAAGGAAAATTTTTTTGTTTAAATTTTAGGGCCTATTTTGATCCATTTTTGTAAATGCTTACTACGATCCTAGTAGTAATTCAATTCGTAAGTTTTAGTATTTTAGTAGTTTAGGTACTTAATTTATTTTACAGAAGTTCCTGCTGGTATGATCCAGTTTCCATTTTATGATCTTGGGGTGAGGTAGGATTCAAATCAACTCTTTTAATAAAAATTAATAAATTTTTCAAATTAGTTCATTGAATTATGGTGCCATCGGGACAATCATAGGGCATGAGCTTTCGCACGCTTTTGACAACATAGGTTTTGTATTTTGTTTTTTTAAAAGAAGAAATAATTTTTTTCTTTTTAGGAAGGCTGTATGACGGAAAAGGGAACGTGCGCTCCTGGTGGTCGGAAACCGCCGTTTCCAACTATGAAATGAGGACAAAATGTTTTGAAGAAGAATACGATAATTTCGTCATTCCTCAATTAATAAATGCTTCGGTAATTTATTTTAAAACGATTATAATTTATAAGATATTTTTTTAGGTTGACGGTAAGTTTACATTGGGAGAAAACTTGGCAGATGATGGTGGCGTGAAAGTAGCGTATGAAGCGTTCATGGAGGTTATGAAGGGAAAACAAGAACCGAAACCTCCCGGCTTAGACAAGTTTTCTCATGAGCAACTCTTTTTTATTGGTTTCGCTAATGTAAGATTTTTTAAATTTTTGGGCCTAAAATAATTTTTATTCCATAGATCTGGTGCAGCGAAACGGCACCGTCGATTCTGCTACAGTTATTAGACGAAGATGAACACAGCCCGATTTCGTCCGAGTGAACGCCGTACTTCGGAATTTCATCCCATTTTCTATCGCCTTCGACTGCGCCGGCGGGACCGCGATGAATCCGGCAAGAAAGTGCGTTTTGTGGGATCGCTCTCCGTAAAAACAGACGTAAACTCCATCGTTTGTTCTTTTAAAATTTGGATTTTGTTCCTTTTCATTCACGAAAACTTGCGTTTTAATTTACCAAATCATTTTATGGAATAAAGATTTATTTTTATTGCATTTTCATTATTTAGAGCCTAGAATACATTTTTTAGTTTCCCAATTTTTAAGAGAAGTGATCGCAACGCCATCTACGTCAAGCTATTTCGGAAAGGTTCTTTTAGAACCCGTACAGAAAAATTGGTTAGTGATCTTGGCCGGTCATAAGGTTGTCTGTGGTGCTGGCCGTCCGTCAATTTTTTCCACCTTCAACACTTTTCATCCATTTTCTCAAAATTCTTACAGAGTTCACTTTATTTTTTAATTCACCAAAATGGGGAAAATGCGCTCTACGGCCGTAGAGTCTGTTCACCAAATACTCCTAACATATAGATAATAATAGCTTTGTTCCAACCGCAGTTTGAAATGGTTTAAAACTTCCGGAGCATGCGCAGAAGGATTTGACATAAGTGACTTCATTTTGAAGGACAAACGATTTGAACGACGTCAAATTTGACGTCCCAATGCTTTGCGCATGCTCCAGGAGTTTCAAACAGCGGTTGGAACAAAGCTATAATTAAAAAATTTTCTAAGATAATTTTTTAATTAATGTTAGGTAGAAATTTAGGCTGTACACGCCCCGCTCCGCGTTTCCTGGAAGGGCGAATACTTTCATTTTTTCTAGACCCCCCCCCCTGATAATGGGAAAGAAAAACGCCCTACTTTAAGGAAGTTCACGAGGCCACCCCAGTCAGCACTTTTAGCCCCAGATGCGAATTTTAACTTTTAAGGGAAATTTTATTCTTTCAAGAGACAATGTTGGCATACTACTTAAACGTCTTTGCTCTTAAATACGAGGGAAAACTTCACCTGTTGAGCCGACTGCTGAATCAAAATTTAATCGCAGTTCTAAGCATTTTGAGGCCGCAGGAGAACCATCCGTCTTTCAAACTTTAATCAATTTTTTTGTCCGTAAGTATTAATATTAGCTTTTCATCAATATTTTCTCCGGATAAAAAAAAACAAATTAGCTATCCAAGGAAAATAAATAATATCTTCTCTCTAATGAATTAGCCAATTTTTAGCTTGATAATTCAATATTGACAAGCTATATTTTCATTACATTATTACTATTATTTTCTTTTTATTTCAACAGGCTGATGGTGTTTACATAAAGCGAAGGTTATTGATTTTGGAGGGAAACTTATAATTAATATGTTACAATTATTTTGGTAATAAATAAAGGTAAGGATTTTAAAATTGAACTAAAATTCTAATAAAATTTGTTGCTTAGATAGACTGATTGCTTGTTGAAAATTAAGAAAAAATTGTAAGGAAACTGAAGCCATTATCTATAAGGCCTTGGAGGAGGTTTCATCTTGTAAATCGGTAAGTGCGTGATCTGTGAGGGTTTCCCCGTCTTTTTTACAATATTCTTTACCATTTCTTAACCGCGAGTGTATTTTTGAAAAATGTCGAGCGGTAAAACGGGTTCGGTCGCCGGGCAGCCGAAATTGTCGACGCAAGATTTGTCGAAATTAGTAAGTGTACACTTTTTCGCTTCCCCACGCCACGCGGGTTTTTGTTTTCCCATATTTTATGCCCTTTTACTTTCAATTTTGCCGACTTATCCTTTAATTCTGTACTATTTTGACCGTTTGCTGTAAGTTCGTGTGTTGATTTAATCAAACGTTGATGATGATGCAATTTTTTTCTACTCGCCTTACATTAAACTGCCTTAAAATCTGTCGAAAATGGCCTTTTGAAGAGAGAAAAAAGAAAAAATAAACTCAAAATCCGTGAAAAACATTGATTAAACGGTCCCAAGGTGTTTTTCGCTTTAGAGGCCTATCGGTGTCTTTCTTGGGGCTTAAAACAGTCTTCAAACACCGCAAATCCCTCGAATTTGTGGGATTGAACCTCCGACCTCTAGGTTACTAGCCCAATTCTCCCAAGTCAAAATCCTGCCAGAAGTTGGACTTGTTTGACAAAAACTTTAGTAAACGCTTTAAAAAACGCCTAAAATTGGCGTTTTTAGAACAAAAACTAGGTTAAACGCTCCAAACGGTCTCAAGGTGTTTTTCGCTCTAGGACCTATGTGTCTTTCTGGGGGCTTAAAACAGTCTTCAACGCCGCAAATCCCCTCGAATTTGTGGGATTGAACCTCCGACCTTAGGTTACTAGCCCAATTCTCCCAAGTCAAAATCCTGCCAGAAGTTGGACTTGTTTGACAAAAACTTTGGTAAACGCTTTAAAAAACGCCTAAAATTGGCGTTTTTAGAAAACTAGGGTAAACGCTCCAAACGGTCTCAAGGTGTTTTTCGCTCTAGGGACCTATCGTGTCTTTCTGGGGGCTTAAAACAGTCTTCAAACACCGCAAATCCCCTCGAATTTGTGGGATTGAACCTCCGACCTCTAGGTTACTAGCCCAATTCTCCCAAGTCAAAATCCTGCCAGAAGTTGGACTTGTTTGACAAAAACTTTGGTAAACGCTTTAAAAAACGCCTAAAATTGGCGTTTTTAGAACAAAAACTAGGGTTAAACGCTCCAAACGGTCTCAAGGTGTTTTTCGCTCTAGGACCTATCGTGTCTTTCTGGGGCTTAAAACAGTCTTCAACCGCAAATCCCCTCGAATTTGTGGGATTGAACCTCCGACCTTAGGTTACTAGCCCAATTCTCCCAAGTCAAAATCCTGCCAGAAGTTGGACTTGTTTGACAAAAGCTTTGGCAAACGCTTTAAAAAACGCCTAAAATTTGGCGTTTTTAGAACAAAAACTAGGTTAAACGCTCCAAACGGTCTCAAGGTGTTTTTCCTCTAGGGACCTATACGTGTTTTCTGAGGGCTTAAAACAGTCTTCAAACAGCAAATCCCCTCGAATTGCGGGATTGAACCTCCGACCTTTAGGTTACTAGCCCAATTCTCCCAAGTCAAAATCCTGCCAAAGTTGGACTTGTTTGACAAAAGCTTTGGCAAACGCTTTAAAAAAACGCCTAAAATTTGGCGTTTTTAGAACAAAAACTAGGTTAAACGCTCCAAACGGTCTCAAGGTGTTTTTCGCTCTAGGGACCTATACGTGTCTTTCTGGGGCTTAAAACAGTCTTAACACAGCAAATCCCCTCGAATTGCGGGATTGAACCTCCGACCTTTAGGTTACTAGCCCAATTCTCCCAAGTCAAATCCTGCCATAAGTTGGACTTGTTTGACAAAAGCTTTGGCAAACGCTTTAAAAAACGCCTAAAATTTGGCGTTTTTAGAACAAAAACTAGGTTAAACGCTCCAAACGGTCTCAAGGTGTTTTTCCTCTAGACCTATACGTGTCTTTCTGAGGGCTTAAAACAGTCTTCAAACACCGCAAATCCCCTCGAATTTGTGGGATTGAACCTCCAACCTCTAGGTTACTAGCCCAATTCTCCCAAGTCTAAATCCTGCCAGAAGTTGGACTTGTTTGACAAAAGCTTTGGCAAACGCTTTAAAAAAACGCCTAAAATTTGGCGTTTTTAGAACAAAAACTAGGTTAAACGCTCCAAACGGTCTCAAGGTGTTTTTCCCTCTAGGGACCTATACGTGTCTTTCTGAGGGCTTAAAACAGTCTTCAAACACCGCAAATCCCCTCGAATTTGTGGGATTGAACCTCCAACCTCTAGGTTACTAGCCCAATTCTCCCAAGTCTAAATCCTGCCAGAAGTTGGACTTGTTGTATGACAAAAACATAGGTAAACGCTTTAAAAAAACGCCTAAAATTGATGTTTTTAGAACAAAAACTAGGTTAAACGCTCCAAACGGTCTCAAGGTGTTTTTGAGCCACTAAACCTTGTGATGTGCTCAAAAATCCCGTAGAATGGATATTTCTTAGATGAGAAACCCATGAAAACGCCCATAAATCCTGTTAATTTATTCATAACAATAGCTAAACGAGGCCATTAGAATCAATACCTACTATGTCCATATGATTAAATTTTACAGGAGACCTAAAAATCGCTAAATTTTGAAAATTACCATAACCTTTTAATTGTTAATTTGGCAAGTTCGTGGCATTAT
Source organism: Orius insidiosus (assembly GCA_014119065.1). Lineage (NCBI taxonomy): Eukaryota > Metazoa > Arthropoda > Insecta > Hemiptera > Anthocoridae > Orius > Orius insidiosus. The sequence goes on from JACGAQ010002336.1 coordinate 8,109, forward strand.
TTTAGTCTATGGCAACCTCAATTTTGAAGGTTTCAAAATTTTCAAAAGTTAATCAGGTACACCAAAACAAAGGTATCATGTTGGACTTAGTAGGTTTTGATTCTCAATTTATTGTTAATTATATTTTTTCTTAAAAATAGTCATTATTATTGCGAAAATTGATAATAATAATATTATTTATTATATTTAATATTATATTTTGTAATAATTTTAATTTATAGTCCGAAACATCAATATTTAAATGCTCTCGCCACTTAGTTAGAACTCCATTAGAACATATGGACTTGGAAGAATTTGATTTAACACTCGATATTTTGAGGCTATTTTGGAGGGGATAAAGTTAGAATTGAGATAAACCATCTGATCTGAAGATAAAGCACCATATGATCTTTTAAAAAATATTAAAAAGAAAAAAATTTTTTTTGGTCTGCTTTTATAGAAAAATCCAGTCGGTAATCTGCTTATTAGAGTTGCACTCGCCTTTTTTTAAAATAATTTTTTGGCCCTAAAAGCCTATCTCTTAATTGCTCAATTTTAATTCTACTTTCTTTATATTTTTACAGGACGTTTCTGGCCTGACACCTCTTTCACCTGAAGTCATTAGCCGACAAGCTACGATCAATATCGGTAAAAAAAATTTCTATTAATTTTTTTAATATCCTTGTAAAAACATATGTTTTAATTATTTATTCTTTTCATTGTCAAATCATCTGACGCTCAGTTCTAAAAGTGTCTCGCGTTGAAGAACGTAAATTTAAATTTGTAAATAAAAAAATTGTTTAAATTTGTAAATTCGTAATTTTAAATTTAAATTTAAATTTAAATTATTTGTAAATAAATTCGTTCGAAAGATCTTAAATCCTATATGTAAGTTTCCTTTTTTATTAATCCAAGTTTTCTTTTTGTTTCAGGTACTATTGGTCACGTAGCTCACGGTAAATCGACAGTTGTTAAAGCCGTTTCTGGCGTACAAACTGTTCGATTTAAAAATGAATTAGAAAGGAATATCACGATCAAGCTAGGTACAATATTGTCTTTTTTTTCTTGTTATTTAAAGTTTATGCTTGTACTAAATTTGATAAAATTGCATGAGGTCACAAAGGATGGCGACTTGGAAGTTTTTCTGCAGTCCTTTGTGTTAGTCCTAATGCAGCATTGTCAGCATTGATATGTAAGGTGTAGTAAGAGAATTGCTTGTTAGGTGAAATCAATTGGGTTCGTCTTGAAATTGCCTGCCAATCATGAATCAAGAAATGATGGATAATGAATCACCTGTGAATAGAAGGAGTAGCCTCAGGCCTAGATCTTCCATTTCAGAGTGGCCAATCGTTGAGAAAAGCTCGGAAAAAATTCTCCTGTTCCGGAATCTAGTGACACTCAAGGGAAAAAGATGGGCCCCAAGCCCAAATCTAGCATGAATGATGCCATCGAAAATGGCGTCTCTGTGGAAAAAAGTTCAGTCCAAAATAATGCTTCTGGAAAAAAGAGAGCCCGCAAGTCTAAGTCCAGCATGAATGGTGCCGCCACTGAGCCACAAAATGATGAAAAAAAATCAGCCCAAACTAATGTTGCTCCTGAGAAAAAGAGGGGACCCAAGCATAGATTGAGCAGTATTGCCAACTCTGAAGTCTCTATAAAACAGAAAAGCCGTAAACGTAAAAGAGATGATGACGTTTACGATGAAGACTACGAAATCGAGGCCGTTGTCGATCATATGAGAAGCCTAAACGGACGTATATCTGAGTACTTTGTCAAATGGAAAGGCTGGGATTCAACATATAACACCTGGGAGCCTATTTCTCACCTTCGAAACTGTCAAGAAGCAATCGCCAATTACTTCTACGATACAGTCTATAAAGAAGCTCGTGGAGATTTAAAGTTGCAATCATCCGTTTTCGCCCAAAGTCTTCAAAATTTCACCCAACAAGAAATAGATGATGCTTGTCTTTTTTATTTTTCTGAAAATGGTGACAACATTCCTCCCATAGATGTGGAGAAACTTGATTCCGATATTGAAGTTTTGGTGAAAATTCCTGTCTATGCGAGAGATGAAAGTTTTGTCAAACGAGTTAAAAATGATATGTTGCTGCTGGAAATAAAGAGAAAACGTCATGTTCAATTACAACAGTTGAAAGCCTGGGAAGAAGAGTTGAATCAAAACAACTCTGCTAAACCAATAAAAGTGATCAACGCAGTCGATCTTCATGTGAGACCTATAGACTTCACTTACATAAATAAACGCATTGCTGGATATGGGGTTAAAATCTTGGAAGACCTACAGTTTACTATCGGCTGTGATTGTAAAGACTGCTTGTTAAAATGCGCCTGCAAACGTGCATGGGGGGTATCCTCATATAAACACGATGGCTCTTTAAAAGTCGAAAAAGGAACACCAATATACGAATGTAATTCCAAATGTAAATGCTCCTCAGAATGTTCCAACAGGGTTGTCCAACGTGGTCGTCAAGTATCAGTAGCCATCTTCAAAACTAAAAACGGTCGAGGGTGGGGTTTAAAAACTCTTGAAAAAATCCAGAAAGGACAATACGTAACAGAATATGTAGGAGAAGTTATCATGTCTTCCGAAGTGGATAGTCGTCTAAAAAGATACAATCAAACAATCTCAAAAATTATATGTTTGCTCTTGATTTTAATTCAAGGGATGATTATCCGTATACTGTAGATGGTACATTGCTGGGCAATGAGTCTCATTTTATAAACCATTCTTGCAAACCGAACTTAAACGTTTTCGGTGTTTACGTCAACTGTTTGGACCCGGATCTTCCCCTACTCGCCCTTTTCGCTAACCGTACAATCCAACCAAATGAAGAACTTACTTTCGACTATTTCCAAGATGCAGGAACTACTCAATCTCATGTTTCTAGATCAGTGGACTCCTCGTTCTTCGAAGAGTGTAAATGTGGAGCTCCTAATTGTAGAAAGGTTGTCCCATCATGAATTCTTATTTATTTGTTTAAGTTGAGTTTTGATTTTATGTTTAACTTATTGAGCTAAGTTTATTTTAACTGTCCGTTTCTTTACGGAATTTGACTTGTATGTTTTGGGAACAAATAAATAAGTTTATATTATTCAATTAATAAATATTCATCTCTATTTGCAACACATTTATTGGTTAAATCCTGTTAAATAAGTCCTGTAATGCTTAAAAAATTACAAGAACTTCCCTTTGGACTGCACATTTTTGATCATTATTATTTGAATTCTGAGAGATCTACAACATTTGGCTTCTTCCTGTATGATTAAAATGGATTAGATAAGTCAGAAAGACATCTGCCCTCTCAAACGTCAGCTGGTGGCGTTTACATTAACTTGAAACAATCTTTTGATGGCCTAAGAGTAAAATTAAAGCCACGCAGAAGAAAGTGGTACCTCTCAAATACCCAAGATGACCAATAGAAAGATGAGTTAACCACAACGATTAGGTTACAAAGTCGATAGGTTATCTTCCCGCCATTTTTCATTACAATGAATTCGTGGAGCGCTAGTTCTACACGTTAAAGCTAACACTATTTCCTATCAAAGTAAGTAATTCGCTAAACCAAAATCATCATAACTATGCACCAAAAAGGAGAATGTGCCCTCTGTTTACTGTGAGGCTTATGAGCTCTAATCAAGCTGCAACTGCTTTTTAAGAAACATTTTTGTTTTCTAAATTATTCTAGAAAATTGAGGAGCTTTTACACTGAAAAAAGAAAGCTATTTACTTTGGTAAACCTGCCTATCATTTATTGTGGCGCAATCAAGTCTGAACAGGCGATATGGCTCTACTGAATTCATGATATAGACGGACAAGGCATTTTAATATGAAAAATACGCCAATAATACACAGATATGGTTTAAGAAAATTTCTATAGCTGCAGTTCTACCTTTGCCTTACATGTTTAATTCTTATTAAGAATTTTTGAAAGTTTGATAGTCACTTGAAGAGTATTCTAATGTGCTAATTTTTAGGTTATGCTAATGCAAAAATTTACAAATGCGATAACCCGAACTGCCCAAGGCCTGGGAATTACATTTCGGGAGGTTCTTCAAGAGATGATACTTTACCGTGTATTCGTCTCAACTGCAGCGGATATTTCCAGCTTGTCCGTCATGTTTCCTTCGTCGACTGCCCCGGTCACGACATTCTTATGGCAACCATGCTTAACGGTGCTGCAGTCATGGACGCTGCACTTCTTCTCATCGGTATGTCTACATTATTATATTTAATTTATAACTTCTTTTTAGCTGGTAATGAATCATGCCCGCAACCTCAAACATCTGAGCATTTGGCTGCCATCGAAATCATGAAGCTTAAACATATTATAATACTTCAGAACAAAATTGATTTAGTCAAAGAAGCTCAAGCTAAAGAGCAGTATGAGCAAATACTTAAATTCGTTCAAGGTACTTCAGTTTTTCTTTTTAAACTTATTATTAATTTTTCTTTAGGTACTGTGGCTGAAAATGCTCCAGTTGTTCCGATTTCGGCTCAATTGAAATACAACATTGAAGTTCTTTGCGAGTATATTACAAAGAAGATTCCTGTCCCAATTCGTGATTTTACTTCTGAACCGAGGCTTATTGTCATCAGGTCTTTTGATGTGAACAAGCCAGGTTGTGAAGTCGACGACCTCAAAGGAGGAGTCGCTGGTGGAAGTATTCTCCGTGGTGTCCTCAAAGTAAATTAATTAATTATTTTATTTTATATTTAAATGTTCTTTTAGATTGGTATGGAGATAGAAGTTAGGCCCGGTCTAGTTTCAAAAGACAGCGAAGGAAAATTGACTTGCAAGCCGATCTTTTCTAGAGTTGTCTCGCTTTTCGCTGAACAGAATGACTTACAGTTTGCTGTTCCTGGAGGGCTGATTGGTTAGTTTTTTAAGGAAATGTAAAATTTTTAATTTAAATTTTAGGTGTTGGAACAAAAATTGAGCCAACTTTGTGCAGAGCTGATAGGTTAGTCGGACAAGTCTTAGGTTCAGTTGGTGCCCTTCCTCAAATTTTCATCGAACTCGAAATTTCATATTATCTTCTCAAACGTCTTCTCGGAGTCCGCATGGAAGGAGATAAAAAAGCCGCTAAAGTCGCGAAATTGATCAAAAATGAAGTTTTGTTGGTCAACATCGGATCGCTCTCTACAGGCGGGCGGGTGAAGCAGTCGAAAATGGACATGGCGAAAATATCGCTTACGAATCCTGTCTGTACTGAAACTGGAGAGAAAGTCGCCCTAAGTCGAAGAGTAGAGAAACATTGGAGGTAAATCAAAAAATTAAAAAAGATTACGTATAAACATTTTTTTTAGGCTCATCGGTTGGGGTCAGATCAGAGGAGGTGAAACTATTTCTCCATCAAAGGCTTCTAGCTAACAATACTGATTGAACCCTTATTTATAATAATTTTTATGTTGAATACAAAATACAGATATAAATTGAGTTTTTATCAACTCCCTCATAGTTATTGTGTTGCCCTCCAATAGAGGGTCTTCAAAAAAGGTTCTTCCAGGCACCACAGAGGAAAATAAATTATTTTAATCAATAAATCTAGATATCGGCACGAATATATCGAAAGACCGATATATCGGCACAAATATATCGAAAGACCATATATCGGCACAAATATCGAAAGACCGATATATCGGCACAAATATATCGAAAGACCGATATATCGGCACAAATATATCGAAGACCGATATATCGGCACAAATATATCGAAAGACCGATATATCGGCACAAATATATCGAAAGACCGATATATCGGCACAAATATATCAAAGAACGATATATAGGCACAAATATATCCAAAGACCGATATATCGGCACAAATATATCGAAAGACCGATATATCGGCACAAATATATCGAAAGACCTATATATCGGCACAAATATATACAAAGAAAGATATATCGGCACAAATATATCGAAAGAACGATATATCGGCACAAATATACCAAGAAAGATATATCGGCACAAATATATACAAAGAACGATATATCGGCACAAATATCCAAAGACCGATATATCGGCACAAATATATCGATCACCGATATATATCGCCCATCCTAGATTTGTGGGCTAGTTTTCAGAATTTTTAGAAGACAAATCTTACTAATTTTTTTAACATTATCACAGATTTTCCCCCCAAAAAACCGTACCCTAATTTTCAAAATTTTTTGGTATTTTCCTCTTGGTTTCTAGGGTTTATTAGATAAGGTGGTGATTATTTTGCTGAAATTCCCCACAATGAACAAAAAGACGAGAAAATGATAGAAAAAAAAGACCTTATAATTAAAATCACATTTTGTACAACACATGTAGTGAACCAAACACATATTTGACATAAAATTAGTGAAAGTTCAAGATCATGCACGTACTACTAACATTTCAATAAAGATTACAATGTCCGAAAGAAAGCACTTAAAAAAAAAATCCGATTAAAAAAAGAAAAGTTTTAATAACCACAGCACTATCACCACTTTGCCCGTTTCGACCAGTCTTTTGGAGTCCAATGTAGACACTTTGGATCAATTCGGATTTTCCTCTTTTCCATCGCTTTCAAATGATTATCTATCGTCTCTTTATTCAGCGTAATTATATATTGAGAATTGTAGTAATTTAATAAGTTGAGGTTCTGTAATGTTGATATGATGTCGTCTTTTTTTATACTCGTTAATTCGGATATTTCTCTGAAAATTTAAATAAAATCAAAACTTTATTTATTTTTAAGGGGATATGAGGGTTTTAAGTTGGTTGCTTTGTACATATTTCGTTGTGATCAACGGTTTTCGGTTTTTCCTTCTATCTTGGAAACCGTCGCTCAAAACGAAAAAATGTTCTAATTAAAAGTTGTAGCTACAAAAATTTACTACATACAATATCTTATTAGTTTTTTCCGTCAGAGCAATATTTTAGGAGATATGAAGGTTTTAAGTTATCAGACAGGCTCTGTAGGATTATTAGTTTTAACCTCATAACTCCTTAAATATTGCTCTTACGCAAATAATGAATAAAGAAATTTTTGTAGGAAATCTTTGTACCTACAACTTTTACTTAGAACATTTTTTCGTTTTGAGCGACGGTTTCCGAGATAGAAGGGAAAAACCGAAAACCGTTGCTCACAACGAAAAATTTGCAAAGCAACTCACTTAAGAATCCTCATATCTCCTTAAGTATTGCTCTGTCATAAAAACCAATGAGGGCTTTTTTGTAGGAAATTTTTGTAGCTACGACTTTTACTTAGGACGTTTTTTCGTTTTGAGCGACGGTTTCCGAGATAGAAGGGAAAAACCGAAAACCGTTGTTAATAACGAAAAATTTGCAAAGCAACCAACTTAAATACTTCCATATCTCCTAAAGTATTGCTCTGACGGAAAAAAGTAATAAGATATTTTATGTAGTAAATTTTAGTACCTACAACTTTTACTTATGACATTTTTTCGTTTTGAGCGACGGTTTCCAAGGTAGAAGGGAAAAACCGAAAACCGTTGCTCACAACGAAATATGTACAAAGCAACCAACTTAAAACCCTCATATCCCCTTAAGAAACTTACACAATGGTTATTTGGGGTCTTTTGTTGTCATTGGTAGGCTTGAGGTTGACGAGGATTTCTAAAATTGTTTGCGACCAATAACTTCGGTATGAAAGAAGTCCAAGGTCTGAAAGAGGTTTTTCAGGCGAACCCGTTTTTCCTTCGAATTTCGATAATTCATAACCTGAAGAAAATTAATTTGAAAATTTTTATTTTATAGGAACTTACTAAATTCTATTAATAATTTTCCATATCCTTTTCTCTGGTATGGAGGCATTGTTAAAATACAGGCGACGTTGAAGTCTGCGGTGGATTCCTTCTCCTTCGAAAAATATCCGACGATATGGAAACCGCGGTCATCCAAATGGGTCATTACGTAGAATAGAAAAGGGTCTGTATCGAAATAAAGGGTTTTGTGGTCGAGAAATAGTTTCGCCAGAAGGCAAAGGTTCTGAGCGTAGACTTTATTTTTTCGACCGTCGATTTCGAAAAATGAAATACTTTGCTTTCGGTATATCTCATTCCCAGGTGGATGTCGGACGTTGCATTTCGCTAAATGCCTCTCCAGGCATTTTCGACTCTTTCGGTACTTGAGGCAAAATTCGCATATGTATATACACGGTAAATTTATCAATTCCTATTAAGAAAAATTAGAATGTTTTTTTGAAAGAAAGAAAACTTACTTCAGGATAAGGGGAGAAATACCAAGGGCGGATTTTATGAAGACCTAATTCGATCATTTCGACGTTTTTCATTCTTGTGACGACATCGTCATTATGGGCGACCATAGATCCAGTCAGACGTGGAACTGTCGGACTTGGTTGTTCATTTGATTCCTAAAGAAAAAATTTTTAAAACAAAGGCCCCTTATATAGTCTTACGTTGGTGGTTTCTTTTTCCTCGTTTGACGGAGTCGACGGTGCCTTTCGCTTTCGTGAGATCTTCTTCTGAAGTGCGACCGCTAACGCAGCGTTACCGTTAACGAGTTCTGAACTAACGGGAGAAGTGGGGCGAGAGGAAATGCTGTTCCCCCCGCCCCCGGACGAAAGCTTCTTGCTTGAAACGTGAGTCGAAAAACCGTCTTTTCCTGGAAGCTGGATCTTCCGTTTGTCCAAACGACACTCCGGAACCCATTCGTCAAGTCTTTTATTATCTAAAAATTCAACATTTTAAAATATTTGAACAAAAAAAAACTATGAACTCACAATCCAAAAAATGAACATAATAATGGACGGTTCCCATAACTTCTTTGATGCTAACAACTTCTGCAAGCGCTGAAACAAATAAAACATGTTTTAATCTCATGTACAAAAGGAAAATCAACCAAATTATGCTTAGATGAGCAACCAACTTATCATAAACATCAGGTTTAAAACCGAGAAAACCCACTACACTTAAGGGGATATGAGGGTTTTAAGTTGGTTGCTTTGTACATATTTCGTTGTGATCAACGGTTTTCGGTTTTTCCCTTCTATCTTGGAAACCGTCCCTCAAAACGAAAAAATGTCCTAATTAAACGTTGTAGCTACGGAAATTTACTACATAAAATATCTTATTGGTTTTTTCCGTCAGAGCAATATTTTAGGAGATATGAAGGTTTTAAGTTTTCAGACAGGCTCTGTAGGATTATTAGTTTTAACCTCATAACTCCTTAAATATTGCTCTTACACAAATAATGAATAAAGAAATTTTTGTAGGAAATCTTTGTACCTACAACTTTTACTTAGGACATTTTTTCGTTTTGAGCGACGGTTTCCGAGATAGAAGGGAAAAACCGAAAACCGTTGCTCACAACGAAAAATTTGCAAAGCAACTCACTTAAGAACCCTCATATCTCCTTAAGTATTGCTCTGACAAAAAAACCAATGAGGTCTTTTTGTAGGAAATTTCCGTAGCTACGACTTTTACTTAGGACGTTTTTTCGTTTTGAGCGACGGTTTCCGAGATAGAAGGGAAAAACCGAAAACCGTTGATCACAACGAAATATGTACAAAGCAACCAACTTAAATACTTCCATATCTCCTAAAGTATTGCTCTGACGGAAAAAACTAATAAGATATTTTATGTAGTAAATTTCAGTACCTACAACTTTTACTTATGACATTTTTTCGTTTTGAGCGACGGTTTCCAAGATAGAAGGGAAAAACCGAAAACCGTTGCTCACAACGAAATATGTACAAAGCAACCAACTTAAAACCCTCATATCCCCTTAAATTTAATCAAATTTTTGCCCAAAAATTCAACTTTTTGGGCAGTCCCTCCTATTTTTTGGGCCAAGAAGCCCTTTTGGACCAAATATTTTGGCGTTTCCCTCAGTTATTAGCCCAAAAAATGTGCTTTTTTAAAATTTCCTGCAAATTTTTAGGCAAGAAAGGTCATCAACGGCTGAACAGCGAAGAAGATGTACTCGCATTTTTCACCAGCGGATTCCAGCAAAATACCGCTGGACCTAACCAAAAGCTTCCCTCCAGTATAACATTACCCAATTTCTTTAAACTTAAAAATAATAAAAAAATAAACAAAAAAAACACTTACGCCATTCATCACCATATCTCATTTTAACCGGTAGTCTACATCCTTCCACCAATTGGGGCTGCAATAAAAAAAATTTAAAATAAAACGCTCCCAAAAGAAATCAATTTAAAAATACCATTTTAATAAAAATAAGAAAAATTGAATAATGTGTAAGCCCCTTCACTTTGTTTACAGGGAAGGTTACACATCAAAATTCGTTATTTTACCAAATAAAAAACAAACAAATGTAATTTTGGGGTAATTTTTGTCAAAAATAGGAAGAAAAATGTTTAATTTTAAAATTCAAACAACAAAATTATACAATAATAACGTTTTTAAATAAATATTTAGCATTTTTGACGCGTATAGGTTATGAAACGCGGTATTCTATTTGGGCTTCGATTTTATCAAAATTAAACAATTTCGGTCAAAAATAAATGGCAATTTTATATCCGATTAACTAGAAAAAGGTTTATAATAAATAATTAAATAAATAATTACCGTTATTTCTTGGTGGTTTTCGCCACCTTCGCCGCCGTCCATCGCCTTCATTCTCAGAGTTCAGACCATCAGCTCCGAACCGCCCTAAAGCCCCAAATGAACAATATTCGACGCTTGATTTTTTTATTTAAATTTTTTTAAATTATTGATTCGCAATCTGTTTAAACTAATTTTAAATAAAATAATTTAAGAAACAGTTATCATTGTTAAAATAATATAGGTAGATTTCTTTATTAATAAAAATTGTTTGAAATTATTTAAATTTTTTTTTAATAAAAATTATGGGCCTGATACTTCTTTCAACCCTTCATTTTGTGTCTTATGACTTAGAATAATAAAATTAAAACTGAATTCAATTATTTAACGAGTTTTCGTTAATTATTTTAAGATTTTTTAAATTTTTTGCCTCAAAATTCAGAATGCTTTTAGTTTATTTATGATTGGTCGATCAGAATTTTAAAATTAATGGAAATATAGCGGGAAAGTATAAAAATAAAAGGGGATTCTGATAATTTTGGGCGTTTAGCCGGTTGAGGCACGTGGAAAGGGGCTGTAGGTATAGTTTTTTCACGACCTTCTTGTTTGCGGGTTTAGCATCTTCGAAGGAAAAAGAGAGGGAAAGTACTAGTCTGAACTCTGAGAGCTCCAATGAAAACGAGAGAATGAACAATATAGTAGGGGAAGTATTAAGGAGGGGAAGTATAACAGAGGAGAAGTTTAGGGAGGGGGAAGTATAAAGGAGAGAATGTTCAAGGAGGGGGAAGTATAAGGGAGGGAAAGTTCAAAACCATGTTTTTAGTCGATTTTCAACAAAGAAACCCCTTTTTTCCTGGAATAGTTCTCAATAAATAACAAACCTCCCATTTTTTTTAACCAAAACTACTCATTCCCTTACTATTATAAAATAACAGTTTTTTCCCCTTTTCTGAAATCCAAACGATGCGTTCTTTTTAACTTCCGTAAAGAAGTTATTGTGATACCCTCAATAACGAATGTTAATCATCACATAGGTGCTATTTGAGGAATAGAAAAGTGCTAATAGTCAGCATTTTTAGTTTGACAAATTAATATTTTTTATAAATTAACTTTTCCATTAAGAGTATGTGTTAAATACTATAATATGGTTTAAGAGACCATTACTTACAATTCAGCCACTTAATGAATAAGAATTTAATCAACTAATGAATTGATTTATATTAACTCTTTCTACTACATTTATAAGGGGGGGTACATATAGTCGGGTTTTTGGGGATCTCAGCTTTGTCTGTGGTGCATTTTTTTTCGGAACACTTTACGGCCACAGTTTTCATCCGATTTTCACTAAATTTTCACACAAATTTCTTACCAAATTTTTCGAAAAAAAAAAAAACAACTTCCCCTTCCGTTATACTTCCCCTTCCTTATACTTCCCTCCCTTATACTTGGCCCTCCTGTATACTTTCCCTCCCTTATACATCCCCCTTCGTATATTTTCGTTCCCTTATACTTCCCCTCCGTTATACACTTCCCCTCCCATATACTTCCCCCTCCGTTGTACTTGGCCCGCCTGTACTTTCCCTCCCTTATACATCCCCTTCGTTATATTTTCGTTCCCTTATACTTCCCCCTCCGTTATACACTTCCCTCCCATATACTTCCCCCTCCGTTATACTTCCCCCCCTGTATACTTTCCCCCCTTATACATCCCCCTTCGTTATATTTTCGTTCCTTTACTTCCCCCTCCGTTATACACTTCCCCTCCCTTATACTCCCCTCCTTATACTTGGCCCTCCTGTATACTTTCCCTCCATACATCCCCCTTCGTTATATTTTCGTTCCCTTACTTCCCCCTCCGTTATACACTTCCCCTCCCATATACTTCCCCCTCCGTTATACTTCCCCATCCGTATACTTCCCTCCCTTATACATCCCCCTTCGTTATATTTTCGTTCCCTTATACTTCCCCTCCGTTATACACTTCCCTCCCTTATACTTCCCCTCCCTTATACTTGGCCCTCCTGTATACTTTCCCTCCCTTATACATCCCCCTTCGTTATATTTTCGTTCCCTTATACTTCCCCCTCCGTTATACACTTCCCCTCCATATACTTCCCCCTCCTGTATACTTTCCCTCCCTTATACATCCCCCTTCGTTATATTTTCGTTCCCTTATACTTCCCCCTCCGTTATACACTTCCCCTCCCTTATACTTCCCCTCCCTTATACTTGGCCCTCCTGTATACTTTCCCTCCCTTATACATCCCCCTTCGTTATATTTTCGTTCCCTTATACTTCCCCCTCCGTTATACACTTCCCCTCCCATATACTTCCCCCTCCGTTATACTTCCCCCTCCTGTATACTTCCCCCCCTTATACATCCCCCTTCGTTATTTTCGTTCCCTTATACTTCCCCCTCCGTTATACACTTCCCCTCCCTTACTTCCCCTCCCTTATACTTCCCCTCCCTTATACTTGGCCCTCCTGTATACTTTCCCTCCCTTATACATCCCCCTTCGTTATATTTTCGTTCCCTTATACTTCCCCCTCCGTTATACACTTCCCCTCCCATATACTCCCCCTCCGTTATTCACTTCCCTCCCATATACTTCCCCCTCCGTTAAACTTCCCCCTCCTATATTTTACTTCTCTTTAAGGAAGTTTTCGTTGGAAGCTCTTCAAATCAGTACTTTTACTCAAATCACCCGAAATCTGACCAAAACGCCCATTTTTTCTTCTTCAAAAACAATTTTTTTATAAAAACATTAAAGAAACTGAGATTTACCACAGAAATTGCAATTTTTCTTCTAAAATACCCAAATCGGGTTCAAAAACACTAAAAACAGGTGTTTTTGATCAAGTCAGGCAAAATTAATTCATCAAAATTGCCTTTAGATTGAAACTTAAAAATTAAGAGAATTAATTCTTTCTTAGCTAAAGAAATCTCACAATTTTTATGGACAATGTATAGAAAAACGTGTGGTGAAGCGGTGGGTGGTGAAAAATTTTAAAAAAGGGCGCCCCTGAAAAAAAAAAGAACGCGGCGTCCCTCGAAAATGGGAACCTGGCGTCATCTATCAGCGGAGGAGATGATAAGGGAACATGTCAAGTGGTATGGAACTGTTTAAATATTCAATTTTCAATTTTGAAAAAGGGAGAAAAAAACGTTTAGTACGAATTAATAACTTAATTTAAAACGTCATATTATGAAACAAATGTTAGTTTAGTAATGGGCGAAATCTTTCGTGTAGAAAGGTGATTGCAGTATGAGTGAGACTCCTAGGAGCAAAACAATCGTTTGCGAAGAAGTTTTCCATGAAGACAGCATCCCTTCTGAAGAAGGTATCTATTTATCTATTTCTCTATCATTTCTCTATCATTTGTCACTTGATAAACTATAAAATTTAAAAAAAAATTACATTATGTTATAAAATCTATATTTTAGCTATTGTTTTCTTTTTAAAAAATCTTTAATGGATTTATGTCTTAAATATTTTCAATTTATTAGTTAATTTTTTAAATCTAGTTGGTTCTTTTGTGTAAATTTTGTAGTTTTTAGTATCACTGGTAAGTTCGTTTGTGATGGCTGATGAGAGCTACTTTTTCTGAAATAATTCTTATTTTATTGCCTGGAATTGGCTTTCTGTTGCTTTTTAGCTTCCTTAAAGAGAAGATATTGTGGTACCCTCCAGGGAAAAAAGTGTATTCTCGGAATTGGCGGACTTAGTGGAGGGGTTTTGGGAATAGCCCTCCTGGCCTAGCTAGATAAAGAGGGCGTTTTCCTTGATTTTCTGGTCTATAAACACCCTTTTATCAGGTGTTTGGGCGTTTAACATTTCTTTACTTGGTTTTAGGTTTTTCCTTGATTTTTTGTGATAGAAACACCGGTTTTATGGGTCTATAAACACCCATTTTAACAGGTGTTCGGGCGTTTAACATTTACTTGGTTTTAGGTAGTTTTCCTTGATTTTTTTTGGTAGAAACACCGGTTTTATGGGTTCTATAAACACCCTTTTATCAGGTTTCGGGCGTTTAACATGTACTTGGTTTTAGGTAGTTTTCCTTGATTTTTGTGGTAGAAACACCGGTTTTATGGGGTCTATAAACACCATTTTAACAGGTGTTCGGGCGTTTATCATTTTCTTTTACTTGGTTTTAGTAGTTTTCCTTGATTTTTTGTGGTAGAAAACACCGTTTTATCTGGTTTTTGAGCTTTCAACCCTCTATTTAACCAGGGTTTTGAGCGTTTACTCCCTCTGCCCTATAAAGGAGTTTCTTTACCTCAAGGGCCAGAAAAACGCCCAAAATGGGAGTTTTCTTTGCCTCAAGGGCCAGAAAACGCCCAAAATGGGAGTTTTCTTTACCTCAAGGGCCAGAAAAAACGCCCAAAATGGGGAGTTTTCTTTGCCTCAAGGGCCAGAAAAACGCTCAAAATGGGATTTTTTTTGTCCATAAATTGATGAACTTAAATAAATTGAAGAAAACAATTGAAAAGAAATGGTTTTCTTGGTCAAATGAAAAAAAAAAAAAAGCCTAAAAAGTGAGATTTTGGCCAAAAAAGCGGCAAAAATTGAAACTGGTTGTAGGCGGAAAAGTGAAGGAAAATGCCAAAAAATCTGGTGAAAGAGCATTTTTGCCTGTTGAAAATCCATTAAAAATGGGTTTCCTGGCCAAAATTCCAAGCGAAACTCCTTAAAATTTGGTTAAAAAGATGTTTCTCAGCTGAAAAGTCGAGAAAAATGACCGAAAATTTGGTAAAATATCTTTCGCAAAATATGAGGAAAATTTCCAAAAAGGTTATTTCTTGCCGCCAAATTTGGGAAACGGGCAGGATTCTGGTTAAATGGGTGTTGAAAAGAAAAACTTTCAAAATATGGTAATTTGTGGTTTTTTTTAGTTAAAAACCCACAAAAAACATCATAAAACGATAAAAATAGCAAGGAAAACATCCCTTAGAGGTAAAAGAGATTTTTTTTTAAACTAAAAAACCCACAAAAACATCCATAAAAACGATAAAATTGAAGTTTTTTTGGTCTAAATTGCAGGAAAACATCGCTTAGAGGTAAAAGAGATGTTTTTTTAAACTAAAAAAACCCACAAAAACATCCATAAAAACGATAAAATTGAAGTTTTTTTGGTCTAAATAGCAAGGAAAACATCCCTTAGAGGTAAAAGAGATTTTTTTTAAACTAAAAACCCACAAAACATCCATAAAAACATAAAATGAAGTTTTTTGGTCTAAATTGCAAGGAAAACATCCCTTAGAGGTAAAAGAGATGTTTTTTTTTTAAACTAAAAAACCCACAAAAACATCCATAAAACGATAAATTGAAGTTTTTTTGGTCTAAATGCCAGGAAAACATCGCTTAGAGGTAAAAGAGATGTTTTTTAAACTAAAAAACCCAAAAAAACGATAAAATTGAAGTTTTTTGGTCTAAATAGCAAGGAAAACATCCCTCAGAGGTAAAAGCGATTTTTTTTAAACTAAAAAAACCACAAAAACATCCAAAAAACGATAAAATTGAAGTTTTTTTGGTCTAAATAGCAAGGAAAACATCCCTTAGAGGTAAAAGAGATGTTTTTTGAACTAAAAAACCACAAAAACATCCATAAAACGATAAAGTTGAAGTTTTTTGGTCTAAATAGCAAGGAAAACATCCCTAGAGGTAAAAGAGATGTTTTTTTAAACTAAAAACCCACAAAAACATCCATAAAAACGATAAAATTGAAGTTTTTTTGGTCTAAATAGCAAGGAAAACATCCCTTAGAGGTAAAAGAGATGTTTTTTAAACTAAAAACCCACAAAAACGATAAAATTGAAGTTTTTTGGTCTAAATAGCAAGGAAAACGTCCCTTAGAGGTAAAAGAGATGTTTTTTAATCTAAAAAACCCACAAAAACATCCATAAAAACAATAAAATTGAAGTTTTTTTGGTCTAAATAGCAAGGAAAACATCCCTTAGAGGTAAAAAAGTCCGACAATTTTCAAAAGAGTTTTGGATTTCTAGGGGATTATCTCCAAATGGAGGTAGGCAGTATTTTAGCTACAAACTTTTCTTAATCGTTGAATTATTTATTGAAACTTCACTTTTCAGAGGTAATCGACTATGCCAAAAAGATTGGTATAGACCCAGAAGGAGAGAGGCATCTTTTACCAATCGCACTCAATGGCCTTATGCAACCATTGCCAGAAGGATGGAAACCTTGGTGAGTCCTTTTTACCCGCTAATTATTATAATCCGTATTTTAGCTTTGACATAACATTAAAACGTTGGTATTACTACAATGAACAAACTAAAACTAGCCAATGGGAGCACCCTTTGGACAACGTTTATCGAAATTTAGTCAAAAGAGGCCGCTCTGAAGGATACAGCTCAGCAGGTCCGTTAAGTCTACTTTTTCTTTTTTTAAATTTAAAATTTTAGCGGATGATGATTCAAAAATTACGAGAGAAGATTTAAAAAGTTTTGAAGAAGTTTCCGATTTACTTTCATCCAAAAGCAATGACAAACCTGACAAACTGGCCGATATGAACGTAAGAATAAAAGAAAAAAAAAATTTTCATTTGTTAATTTTTAAAAATAGGAATTAGACAAAAAAGATGGCCATCCTAGGGCTCATCAGCCGTTGCTTCTTAGGCGAAAGCAGCTTCAGCACAACCCTCAGTTTTCGCCCCTTCAAGTCGCCAAAATGATTAACAATACTATGAGAGGTAAATTCAATTAAGGCGGTATGATGGTTTTAAGTGAGTTGCTTTGCAAATTTTTCGTTGTTAACAACGGTTTTTGGTTTTTCCCTTCTATCTCGGAAACCGTCGCTCAAAACGAAAAAATGTCATAAGTAAAAGTTGTAGGTACTGGAATTTCCTACATAAAATATCTTATTAGTTTTTTCCGTCAGAGCAATACTATAGGAGATATGGAGTTATTTAAGTTGGTTGCTTTGCAAATTTTTCGTTGTTAACAACGGTTTTCGGTTTTTCCCTTCTATCTCGGAAACCGACGCTCAAAACGAAAAAACGTCCTAAGTAAAAGTCGTAGCTACGGAAATTTCCTACAAAAAGACTTCATTGGTTTTTTTGTCAGAGCAATACTTAAGGAGATATGAGGGTTCTTAAGTGAGTTGCTTTGCAAATTTTTCGTTGTGAGCAACGGTTTTCGGTTTTTCCCTTCTATCTCGGAAACCGTCGCTCAAACGAAAAAATGTCCTAAGCAAAAGTTGTAGGTACAAAGAATTCCTACATAAATTTCTTTATTTATTATTTGCGTAAGAGCAATATTTAAGGAGTTATGAGGTTAAAACTAAAAATCCTACAGAGCCTGTCTGAAAACTTAAAACCTTCATATCTCCTAAAATATTGCTCTGACGGAAAAAACTAATAAGTTATTTTATGTAGTAAATTTCCGTAGCTACAACTTTTTAGGACATTTTTTTCGTTTTGAGGGACGGTTTCCAAGATAGAAGGGAAAAACCGAAAACCGTTGCTCACAACGAAATATGTACAAAGCAACCAACTTAAAACCCTCATATCCCCTTAAAATATAAGTTTTTATTTTTTTGTTTAGAAAATATTGAGGAACGAGGTTTTAAAAATGTCGTCACGGAAAATCGTACTTTTCGAGTTTCTCCGGCTAAAGTTGGCGATAGTCTTACTCGATATCCGAGTAGTAATTCTTTGCCCAAGGAGACTGGGAATAAAAGTTTACAGCCACTTCGTCGGGCGCAGACTTTGGATCCGATTCCTACGTTTATCTCGACTAATCCAAAAGCCGACCCTCCATCAAAGGTATTTTAAGAGAATCTTCATTTTCTGGACTTTCCAACCGAAATCTCTCTCGCCTTAACCCCATTCAAGGTAAGACATAATTTTTTTAAAATTTTAAAATTAGTTTTTTCAGGTGAATCTCTTTCTGCACATGAGGTCGACGATGAAAAAAAGAGATCTGTGAGATTCGCAGATTTTGAAAGAAAATCGCTTGATATTAAATTTCAATTGTCTTCTGATGGAAGTACTTCTGTCTGTATTTTTTATTTTAAAATTGAAAAAAATAAATTTTTTATTTTAGGAAGAAGCTTCAGGATCAAGTTCAGAAGAAAAGCGTAAGGGTAAGAAAAAACCATGTGTATATTTAAAAAACATTATAAAAACACAAACACAATGAATCACCTCGATGGGTTTTTAGGCGAGGCGGAGAAATTTATAGATGAGCTCAACGGTTTTAAAAAGTCGCTCAACGCCATCGAAAACGCCCGAAATCGAATCAGCGAAAAAATCGTCAATACACAACCGAAACCGCCGGATATAAACAATCTTTCCGATGAAGATTCCGCCTCAGTCAGCAAAGATGTGAATCTTCAGATGACCGGCTTGAAAAATTCGCCCAAAACGGAAAACTGTCAGAAGCCGATTGATCCCGAAATCATTTCGCTGCGCGACGCCATCAAAAGCATCGTCGGATTAGAAGAAGAGTCAAACACCAACATCGCTCAATATGAACAAAAAGTCGCCAAAGAAATCTCAGAAAAAATAAATCAACTCCAAACTCAAAAAGTAAATCACTTCAATGCGAAAATTATTAATTAATTTATTTTTAGATTGAAAAAATTAATCAAATAAAAGCGGATCTCATCAAAGAAGAAGACGCCGAAAAACAAAAATTGGCAGAAGAATCTGCTAATAAATTAAATGAACTGAAAAGAAAATTAAATATAGAGTTGGAACGAAAAGAAAAAGAAATAAGGTATTTTTATTTATTTTATTAGATGTACAAATGAAACTCGGCTAAAATCTATAAAATTCAAATTTACCCTGTGGCTGAGTTTCATTTTGTACACCTAATAAATAAAAATTGTAGGAAATTTAATTCTCTATAAATTTATACTTAATTATTTTTTCTAGGATGCACCATTTTCGGAAAATAATTTTTTTTTTAAATTAATTATCTTGAAAACAGTGCGTCCTAGAGAAAAAATGAATAGAATAAAATTACAGAGAATTAAATTTCCAACTGATTTTATTTAGTGCATTTTTTCAATATCTGTAACGGTTTACGATTTACAAGCCTTTAAAAATTAACCTTCTTAAAGGTTATACTTCAATAACCTTCTTACACGGAGGTCAACTTTTGATGGACTTTAACGCCTAAAATGTTAACTAGATGTTAACTACTAGGTTGTACAAAATGAAACTCGGCTAAAATCTACAAAATTCAAATTTACCCTGTGGCTGAGTTTCATTTTGTACAACTAATAATAAAAATTGTAGGAAATTTAATTCTCTATAAATTTGTACTTAATTATTTTTTTCTAGTATGCACCATTTTCGGAAAATATTTTTTTAAAAAATAAATTTATCTTGAAAACAGTGCGTCCTAGAGAAAACATGAATAGAATAAAAATTAAAGAGAATTAAATTTCCAACAGATTTTATTTAGTGCATTTTTTCAATATCTGTAACGGTTTACGATTTACAAGCCTTTAAAAATTAACCTTCTTAAAGGTTATGCTTCAATAACCTTCTTACACGGAGGTCAACTTTTGATGGACTTTAACGCCTAAATGTTTAAAATTTTGAAAAAATGAACTACTAGGTTGTACAAAATGAAACTTGGCTAAAATCTACAAAATTCAAATTTACCCTG
The DNA here is from genome assembly GCA_014119065.1 of Orius insidiosus. NCBI lineage: Eukaryota > Metazoa > Arthropoda > Insecta > Hemiptera > Anthocoridae > Orius > Orius insidiosus. The sequence continues at coordinate 28,268 of JACGAQ010002336.1, forward strand.
TGGCTGAGTTTCATTTTGTACACCTAATATTATATTCTTTGTTTTTCAGAGACAGCCACACCAAAGAAATAAACGAGTTAATGGAAAGACTGAAAAATGAAAAATCAAGTCGTCTCTCATCCATAATGGCGGATTTAAAAACTGAAGAAGATAAAATGATAACAGATGAAAAAAATAAAGGACTTTTAAGGGTAGAAGAAGTCAAATCTTTTTTGAAGCCCAGACAAAAGAAACAGAAGAAAAATATGAAACGTAAGCATAAAATAAATGAAGAATATCATTTATTTTTTTTAGGAGGTCAAAAGGTTGGAAAATGTTTACTCTCAAAAAATTGAGAGTTTAAAAATAGAAAAGAAGCCGAGCTGAAAAGAATTCAGACTGAATGGGACGATAAAATAACAGCGAATTCAATTCAGAATAAATCGATTTTGGATTCCGCTTTCGCCGATCACGAGCGAAATATGGCGTCGCTCAAGCAGCAGTTTCAGAAAGAAGAAGAAGCCTTAAAATTAAGTCATGCGCAACAAGTTGAAGCTTGGAATCACAAATTAAAAAAATTAAACGACAAAGAACCCAACAGTTTGACCCCAATCGGTATTTTTATTTTCATTATTGCTTTATTTTAAATACTTTTTTTAGCGACTTTGAAAAATGAGATGCGAAAAACGTCTTATTGAAGACAAATATAGATCTTTGAAAGATAAATATTTGCAGCTAAAGACTGACATTGAAATCGCTGTGGAGAGAAAACTTCAGAATCGATCTCGAAAAAAGAAAGATGAACACAAGTATGTATGTCCAGTACTGCATAATTTGAGGTTATTAAAAAAATATTGCTTTTTTTAGAGATGAAATTAAAGAGGATGAGAAAGGAAGTAATGAGATGAAGAATAAAGGTAAAAATAACAATCCAGAAGTGATTGTCAGTGATGAAAAGGCGAAGGGGAATAAAACTAAAATTAATCCAGATCAAATTCCGAAAGAAGGAGTCGAAAATGATCTTTCGGACGATCAGTACACTTCTTTATCGTTGACTCTTCCCAATGAGGATAAAAGCGTCAGCCCTAGAAATAATAGCCTTGAAAAGAAAAAATTAAGCAGAGGTAAACTTAGGCTTGAACATAGCCAAGATCGTCAGGGTAACGTCCTCGACGATATACGGACTCAACTTCAAGAATTAGAAGAAATCGAAGAGCAAATTCCGGCGAATTCTCAAGGCGATACTTACCTCCGTTACCCTTTTCACGGACAAGGTATTTTTAAAATTGACTTTTGTTATATTAAATTTTTTAAAGGATTGAGTACGAGTGCGGAAGTCGATTTTTACCGTCATCGTGTTATCGTAGAACAAGAAGCCGTCCGTGCTGCTCGTGAGTGTTTGATTCAGCAAAAACGAGAGTTGGACGCTCGCCAGAATTTTTTGCGGACAAATAACAACAGTACAATGCATCAACTTCAACAGGTTGTAAAAATGGGGTTTCTTTGTCAAAAAAGGCCTTGAAATATCTTAAAATGGGGTTACCTGACAAAAAAGTGGGGAAGACTCCTAAAAATCCTGTAAAAATGGAGTTTCTTTGTCAAAAAAACTGAAAAAAACTCCAAAAAATCCTTTAGAAAAGTTCTTTAGAAAAGGAGTTTCTGTCTTGAAGAAAACTACCGAAAACCCTGTAAAAATGGTGTTGGAGCCCAGACTCCTTTAAAAATATTACTTACTTAAATTGTTACTTAAATATTATTGAAGATTCCATCCTTCTTTTCGTCCTTTTTGTCGTCCTTCTTGCAAGGACCGTCTTCTTTTCGTCCTTTTTTGTCTTCTTTCTTGCAAGGACCATCTTTCTTTTCATCCTTTTTGTCGTCCTTCTTGCAAGGACCGTCTTCTTTTGTCTTCTTTCTTGCTAGGACCATCTTTCTTTTCATCCTTTTTGTCGTCCTTCTTGCAAGGACCGTCTTTCTTTTCGTCTTCTTTCTTGCAAGGACCATCCTTCTTTTGATCCTTTTTTGTCGTCCTTCTTGCAAGGGCCGTCTTTCTTTCGCCCTTTTCGTCTTCTTTCTTGCAAGCACCATCTTTTTTTCATCCTTTTTGTCGTCCTTCTTGCAAGGACCGTCTTCTTTTCGTCCTTTTTGTCTTCTTTCTTGCTAGGACCATCCTTCTTTTCATCCTTTTGTCGTCACTCTTGCGAGGACCGTCTTTCTTTACGTCTTCTTTCTTGAAAGGACCATCCTTCTTTTTATCCTTTTTTGTCGTCCTTCTTTTCGTCCTTTTCGTCTTGTTTCTTGCAAGCACCATGCACCATTCTTTTTTCATCCTTTTTGTCGTCCTTCTTGCAAGGGCCGTCTTTCTTTACTTCTTCTTTCTTGCAAGGACCATCCTTCTTTTCATCCGTTTTTTGTCGCCCTTTTTCCAAGGACCGCCTTTATTTTCGTCTTTTTCTTGCAAGGACCATCCTTCTTTTGATCCTTTTTTGTAGTCCTTCTTGCAAGGACCGTCTTTCTTTTCGCCCTTTTCGTCTTCTTTCTTGCAAGCACCATTCTTTTTTCATCCTTTTTGTCGTCCTTCTTGCAAGGACCGTCTTTCTTTTCGTCCTTTTGTCTTCTTTCTTGCAAGGACCATCCTTCTGTTCGTCCTTCTTGCAAGGGCCGTCTTTCTTTTTGTCTTCTCTCTTTCAAGGACCATCCTTCTTTTCATCCTTTTTGTCGTCCTTCTTGCAAGGACCGTCTTTCTTTTCGTCTTCTTTCTTGCAAGGACCATCCTTTTTTGTCGTCCTTCTTGCAAGGACCGTCTTTCTTTTCGCCTTCTTTCTTGCAAGCACCATTCTTTTTTTCATCCTTTTTGTCGTCCTCTTGCGAGGACCATCTTTCTTTACGTCTTCTTTCTTGAAAGGACCATCCTTCGTTTTATCCTTTTTTTGTCGTCCTTCTTTTCGTCCTTTTTGTCGTCCTTCTTGCAAGGACCGTCTTTCTTTACTTCTTCTTTCTTGCAAGGACCATCCTTCTTTTCATCCTTTTTTGTCGTCCTTTTTCCAAGGACCGTCTTTCTTTTCGTCCTTTTCATCTTGTTTCTTGCAAGCACCATGCACCATTCTTTTTTTCTCCTTTTTGTCGTCCATCTTGCAAGGACCGCCTTCTTTTCGTCCTTTTTGGTCGTCTTTCTTGCAAGTACCGTCCCTTTTGTCGTCCTTCCTGCAAGGACCGTCTTTCTTTTCGTCTTCTTTCTTACAAGGACCATCTTCTTTTCATCCTTTTTGTCGTCCTTCTTGCAAAGACTAACTTTTATTTTTTTACAGCAAGAAAGAGATTTGACGGAAATGGAAGTCTCTTTATATCGTACAAAAGCCCTTTTGGGTGAAAAAATGATAAGACTTCGTCTTCTCGGTCAAACCTTAAATCGTATCATCGAAGATTGTCCTAATTCTCAAAATAACACAAATGCCCATAAAGATATCACTCCTACTGCAGTATCTCCTGGTAAGATTTTTCTCTTCTAAAAATTAAATTTTAATTAAAAAAAAAGGAAATTTTGCCTATTCTGGTGAAAATGTGCCGTTGAACATGCTTCAAAATTTGGAGAACATCTATTCGGAAATTGGGGAGATCCAGTCGCAAATAAACAAGCAGCAGATGGATGGTATGTTATTATTTTTTATGAAACTTCATTTTATGATTAAACAGGGATTGCCGAACCTGCGATGGACAATTTATATTTAAAACTTCCGCCTTCGATGCCTTTAAACAAACCAATGAGGCGAGTCCCTTCGAACAGAATCGAAATCGAAACTCGGCTTAAAGATATTCAAGAATGGCTTCATAAAACCACCCCGAACCACTGATTCAGTCTAAAAAAAAATTATTTTATACACTATTTGAGTCATTTCTTAAAAAGAAATTTTATAAAAAATATCATAGATCTTTTTTAAAAAAAATGTTCTTCCAAATTAGGTTTTTTTGTTTCAACACAAAAGCACCAATGTAGTTTTGACTGACTTTTCTTTTGGCACATACACCTTTTAGTCATTTTGTGATAATTTACGGGTAGCCCTCGTTAGCCATCCCTGTTTGGACTTCTCAAAAATTTTAATGACAATCAAGCTGGGATGATAGATCACAGAATTCAGCCTAAAATAAAAAAACCTTTTTTATTATTAAAAAACCCTCGATACTCCTGGAATAGCAATAAAGCATATAAAAATAATAAATTAGAAAGTGTGAATTTAGTTGAAAAATTAGAATTTTGAATAAAGGAAAAAATGAAGTGTCCAGATTGCTTTCAAACTTAATAATTAAAATATTAGGCTCATTTTTCTGATTAAAAAGTATTTAAAAAGATGAGACATTAGGTTTTTTTATACCAAAAATTAGAATTGTTTTATGAATTTAATTTTAAAAATGGCCTATTTCACACAAGTCTTCTGGATCCAATCTGCTTCTTTGGCTTGAAAGAATTTTGATTTCGCTGGAAGTTTGGGCCCTTTTTGCAGGACATTCCTAATCATGGATTAAGGAGGTATGATGGTTTTTAAGTGAGTTGCTTTGCAAATTTTTCGTTGTTAACAACGGTTTTCGGTTTTTCCCTTTTATCTCGGAAACCGTCGCACAAAACGAAAAAATGTCCTAAGTAAAAGTTGTAGGTACTGAAATTTACTACAGAAAATATCTTATTAATTTTTTCCGTTAGAGCAATACTTTAGGAGATATGGAAGTATTTAAGTTGGTTGCTTTGCAAATTTTTCGTTGTTAACAACGGTTTTCGGTTTTTCCCTTCTATCTCGGAAACCGTCGCTCAAAACGAAATGTCCTAAGTAAAAGTTGTAGGTACAAAGATTTCCTACAAAAATTTCTTTATTCATTACTTGCGTAAGAGCAATATTTAAGGAGTTATGAGGTTAAAACTAATAATCCTACAGAGCCTGTCTGAAAACTTAAAACCTTCATATCTCCTAAAATATGCTCTGACGGAAAAAACCAATAAGATATTTTATATAGTAAATTTCCGTAGCTACAACTTTACTTAGGACATTTTTTCGTTTTGAGCGACGGTTTCCAAGATAGAAGGGAAAAACCGAAAACCGTTGCTCACAACGAAAAATGTACAAAGCAACCAACTTAAAACCCTCATATCCCCTTAACCTTAACGCACAATTTTCCCATCTTTTCTTCCAGTTTCCTCTTTTATCCTTATCCGTCCACTTGTTACCCCAGAATTAAGCCTTGTGTGAAAAATACTTAAAAAAAGGGATATTTTTGAACGGAGATACAAAACAGTAGGTATTAATAAGACTGAATTGAAGTTCAAACGCATTTTCAACGTTCAAAATTTATCCAATTTTCTTTCCCATCGACCTAGACATTTTCCCCTAGGCTGTGAAATTTAAAGTCATCATTATTAGTCGTAGATTTTTAGAATTTATTTAAATTTATTCTTGTAATTTAGTAATTTATTTTCTCTCTTTGTATTCTGAGATCTCTAACATAATAAAAATTGTGATTTGATTTTTGTTTTTTAAAATCCTAAAAATAAAAAACTTATTCAAGTAAAATATTTGAATTAATACAGTGAACATAAAATCTAAAATGGGTCAAAAACCGCATTTTTCTTAATAAAATAACACTTTTCCTCTCAGTACAGCATATTAGGCACAACATTCCAAATCTAAATTGTTAATTAAAAATTTTATAGCCTGCATTTACATAAAATTAAACATTTTAAGCTATATTAAAATCGACGTTTATTTCATTGGAACATATTCGTTGGAAATATGTTAATGAAATTTTTTTCTGCGTATACGACATCCGTTGAATTAACCTAAACCTAATTTGAATAAGCATAGAAAATTTTATTTGTTAAAAAAAAAAGAAAAATGGTAACTTTCCTATATTGTAAAAACAAAAATTGTAAATTTATGCCCATTTTTCTTTCAATAAATTAAATATTTACATAAAATTAGTTTTTTTGAAGATTAATTTTCATCCCTTTTGACTAGCCTATACACAGTTGAAAAAAAAAAATTAAAAACATTTAGCGAGCGTGGGTTTTACAATATGGGCGACCACCTTTCGCGAAGAAACTTTGCCCTTCAAGATTCTTTTTGCACATCTAAAAAATTAAATTAATTTTGTTCAATACTGATTTTTTTCTTACAGTGCAGTTAAAGCATTTGCTGTGATAGTTGTTGTTGAGGGCTTCCACCCAGCGATCTCCGGCTTCAATCGGGAATCCGCATGCGATACATTTCGTTGTAAACAACTCATTCCAGTCTAAAAATATTAATTAAATCGTTTCTTTAATGATAATTAAGCAGAGATGGGCAAAATCTTAATCATATTCATGATATATGAATATGATTAAGATTTTTAATCATAGGAATATTTTTCTGTGATTAAGAATAAGATTAAAATCTTAATCACAGAGATGATTAAGAATAAGATTAAATCTTAATAACAGAGATGATTAAGATAAAATCTTAATCACAGGAAATCTGTATTAAACTCTTAATCAGGAAATCTGTGATTAATCATAGGAAAATAACGATTAATCATTGGAATTTGGGATTAATTAAGGAAAATAATGATTAATCATTGGAATTTGGGATTAATTAAGGAAAATAATGATTAATCATTGGAATTTGGGATTAATTAAGGAAAATAATGATTAATCATTGGAATTTGGGATTAATTAAGGAAAATAATGATTAATCATTGGAATTTGGGATTAATTAAGGAAAATAATGATTAATTATTGGAATTTGGGATTAATTAAGGAAAATAATGATTAATCATTGGAATTTGGGATTAATTAAGGAAAATAATGATTAATCATTGGAATTTGGGATTAATTAAGGAAAAAGCTTGATCAATCATCAGAAAATTGTGTAATCACAGGAATCTGTGAATATTGTCACCTCTGATCACAATTTACTCTCAATAACTAAAACTCAAAATCTATCAATCTCTAACACTCCAAAATTTTAATTTTACAACTCCAAAAATTTATAATATTGGCAAAAAAATTTTTGAAAAATTAAACTTACAATATGGATTATTAATAGTTATGGTAGTTCAACTGAAGTTTGCTTATTATTTATGAATTATAAATTTAGGGATTAATGGAATAATTTTATACTTTACGCTTTAATGAATTTTGACAAACCAAAATATGTATTTGAAATATTATAAATTTTTGGAGTTGTAAAATTAAAATTTTGGAGTGTTAGAGATTGATAGATTTTGAGTTTTTAGTTATTGAGAGTAAATTGTGATCAGAGGTGACAATATTCACAGATTCCTGTGATTACACAATTTTCTGATGATTGATCAAGCTATTTCCTTAATTAATCCCAAAACCAATGATTAATCATTATTTTCCTTAATTAATCCCAAATTCTAATGATTAATCATTATTTTCCTTAATTAATCCCAAATTCCAATGATTAATCATTATTTTCCTTAATTAATCCCAAATTCCAATGATTAATCATTATTTTCCTTAATTAATCCCAAATTCCGATGATTAATCATTATTTTCCTTAATTAATCCCAAATTCCAATGATTAATCATTATTTTCCTTAATTAATCCCAAATTCCAATGATTAATCATTATTTTCCTTAATTAATCCCAAATTCCAATGATTAATCATTATTTTCCTTAATTAATCCCAAATTCCGATGATTAATCATTATTTTCCTTAATTAATCCCAAATTCCAATGATTAATCATTATTTTCCTTAATTAATCCCAATTCCAATGATTAATCATTATTTTCCTTAATTAATCCAAATTCCAATGATTATCGTTATTTTCCTATGATTAATCACAGATTTCCTGTGATTAAGATTTTATTCTTAATCATCTCTGTGATTAAGATTTTAATCTTATTCTTAATCACAGAAAAATATTCCTATGATTAAAAATCTTAATCATATTCATGATTAAGATTTTGCCCATCTCTGTAATTAAGTACCATTTTCGCAGTAAGGAAGGCCATCTTCAAGGAAGAACAAATTGTTGCCGAACAACTTATCACAGTAAGCACAACAGAAACATTGAGGGTGGAAATGTTTGCCGATGGCATTCAAGCAATCCTGAAATATTTTTAAAAATTTTTTTCTTTATTTTCATTCTTACTCCTTTGATTTTTGCGTTGCATTTACTACAAGTTGGGGCAAGATATTGTTCAAAACAAAATTCGCAGTAAAGTCCATCCTGTTCTTCGACGAATCCGATGTCCTGAAGAGGGCGTTTGCATTTCGCGTTCGAACATGTAAAATGATCCGGGCACCAGATTTTTCCGAGAGCTGTTATAAATGGACCCCTAAAAAAGTTTATTTAGTTTTCGCCCTTCTAATTTTAGATGGAGTTACCTTTTAATTTTGTTATTACATTTATTACACACAGGTAAAACGTCCTTTATTACTGAATCAGTCTGTGAAATTACTGCACCATTCGCTGTTATAGAAAACACATGCATTATGTTTATTAATTAAAAAAAACACAAATGATTAATAAAGAAAATTTATAATAATTAGAGAAAACATCATTTTATCAACAAGATAAAACATGCGGGATATTGTTTTTTCAAACTTCTGCATGGTTAATTGCTTTAGGTTATTTGTAATTTTCCAGTTTAGGTTAGGTTTTACCTTATTTGGTTATTGCAGTGGCCGCAAAGAGGGATTCGCCCTCCGACTGGGACGGCGGCGTTGAGTACACCCCTTCCTCTTTTGGGAGCGGTCGAGCCGGCGGTTCCGCTTCTTCCGCCACCAAGACCGCCGGGTATCCCTCCACCAATACCGCCTCCGATACCGCCACCGATTCCTCCTCCAATACCGCCACCGATTCCTCCTCCGATACCGCCACCTGCATTGGGAGTTGATGAACTAGGGTCGACAACACAAAAACCAGGATTTGTCGGGGTATAGGTTTTGGGAAGGGTTTGGTTCAAGACAGGATTGGGAGGTGGATAGGTTTGTCTCACTCCTAAAGCCTTTTGAATAACACTCTGACTCTTATTTACTGAAGTAAAAGCAGAACTTCTGCTCCCTGATACAACGTTTGTACTGCTTGTACCACTCATGCAGGCTGGAGTCCAAATATTTCCTTGAGGGGTGAACTGATAGTTTGAAGGCGCTACAGTAACTGCACCATTTCTCTGCTGATTTGGGATTCAATTTTAGACTTTTCTTCGCAACATCTAGTTTCTGAAGTTTTGCAGCAAACTGAGCTCTGCATACATGGCTTATTACATTTTTCTCCACAGCTTTGTTTATCGCCGCATCCTTTGCTCTCTCCACAACCTTGTTTTTCGCCACATCCTTTCCTTTCTCCGCAACCTTGTTTTTCCCACATCCTTTGCTTTCTCCACAACCTTTTTTTTCCCCACATCCTTTATTTTCTCCACATCCTTTATTTTCTCCACAACCTTTTTTTCACCGCATCCTTGTTTTTCTCCGGAGCTAGTAGAGCATTGACTTTGATTATAAGACTGCGATGTGGTCGTTTTGCTGTTTGAACTTGCCATCGTTGAACTACCTTGAGGTTTCGGTTTGACGACAACATTAGCTGATGTTTGCTGGCTCAATTCTCCTTTTGGTTTCAAAGGCGGTGGCTGCGGCGATGGAAGCCGGACTGTAATCGGCGACAAAGTCTGTACAGCTTTGACATAAGTGCCTTTCCATGGAGATGGTGTCAACTCCTGTCTATCTTCAATTATTTTATCTGTCTTCGTAGTTGTTTTTATTGTCTTCACAGACTTACTCAGCGACTTTGAAGAGCTTGTCGATGATTCGCTGTATGTTTTCGAAAAATATCCTTGCTGCAGGTTTTGCTGTTGAGTTAAATGTTTATTCTGTTGCTGGCTCATATATTTCTGGCTTGTAAAAGCTACAGGTGACTGCATTTCAGGAGTTTCACATAAATTTTGCTGGCTATGAGACAACGATTCTGGATGGCGAATTCCGTATGCTGTTTTTTCACCAATTAGACGTCTTGCTTCTTCTTTTTTGATATCTTGAGTTGTACTAGACAACTTGGAAATTTCCGACTTGTATTCAGTTTGGGCTAAACTGGCTTCTTTCGCTGATACAAAGCCTTGATTTGTTTTTCCTGAAAATGATGAATGATGCTTCTGCATGGCTTTGTGCGATTCTTGTATAGCTAAAGGCGACTGAGGATGAATAGTCGGGGCGCATATCCTATGAGGGACTGGTGATATCGATCGATTCCTAACAGGATCTCTCCAATATTTTGCTGATAATATGGAAGCTTGCTTGGAGAAAGAAGCCCTGCAGGATCAGGCTTAGTTATCACTGGCGTTTTTCTTCCTTTTGGAACTGATTTTGTATGCTCAGATAAATATTCACTTTTTCTTTCATAGGATGCATTGCTGCTTTTAGATGAAGCAGATTCAAAGCTTTTAATTAATTCTTTTGTTTTACCTCCTTCATATACTACTGATCTATCGACACCAAATTTTTCTTTTTTGACAGGTTCTTCTGGTTTTTTCTCTGCTTGTTTTTTGATAGTATCTGGATGAGGGACATACGGTGCTTCAGATTTTACTTGTATTTTGGGAACTGTGGGAGTTTCACATTTGGGAGGGATTGGAGTCATTCCTGGGACAGTGAAAGGCACAGTTGGTGCGACTGTGAGAGCGGAAAGCATTGATATGCTTTGTTTTCTGCCTGGGATTGGTTTGAAACTGCTGGCATCGGCTTGATGGGGTAATGGAGAATAAGCTCTGTCAGGTGCGATCGTTAATGCTTCAGTCATTGGAGATCGGACTCCAACTTCTCGACATGCTCTGGCAGTACGGTCGTCCAACTTTTCCTTTTCTGGTGGTGGCGGCTCTGGTGGAAAATAAGGCTTGGTTTCAGGAGGAAGTGGTACAGGCTCTTTCTTTATCTGAGGAAGTTGCTGCTGGACAACAGAAGGGAGTTCTAATGGCGTCGGAAATGGAACTGGAGTAAAAGGACGATCGGGAGCAACACTCAGAGCACTGGCCATATTACCGCTTTCCATTATCGGCTTCGGCAAATCATAACAACTGACAGGCTCTTCTTTTTTTTCTTGCGGCTTCTGAAGAAGTTTCTTGAGTTCTTCCTGAACTATTTTTTCAACTTCCGCTTTTGTAAAAAGGTGCTCCTTAGTCTTTTCCGGAGGCTTTTTCTGCGCTTTCGGTTTTTCCGGAATCGGCGATGGAGTACATGACCTATATTCAACTAGCGCTCTGCATGAATTTTCTTGTGTTGTCTTTCTTTGAAGTTTTTGCTCAACTTGTTTCTGTTCAACTTTTTCTGATTTTACTTTTTGATATTGAATCATTTGCGGATTTGGTGATGGAGAGCGGGATTTCGGGAAAGGTTCAGATTTGACAGGTGCATGTTCGACTGCTTCAGATGGTGAATGCGAGCGACCTCGTTGGATGTTTCTCTCAGGCTTAGGTTGTGGAGTTCTTCTCGGCTGTGGAGTTGTAGACCGTGATCTGGGTAAAACGTCAGGTATCTGTGGCGGAAAAACCACCACATGATTTGGAGTCAATGGGCGCTCTACAGCCGCTGATTGGTATGGTCGTAACCCATGTGGTTTAGTACTAACATCCAAATATTCTGCACTTGGACTTCTCGGCACTGGAGAGTAAATCTCAATCCTCTGCTGGCCCATTCTGGATTCATATTTTTCGCTCATTTGAATGCTTTGAGAATTCCTGGTAACCTTTCTGGTTGGGCTACGCCCTCTTAGTTTTTCCGGCACAGGAGAAACAGGTCTCCCTTGTGTTTGACAAACAGATGTGGATTTACTCGACAATTGGCAAACTTCTTCAGAACAGACCGACATCCTTTTTCCACTTTTACATTCATCGACATCCTCGCATTTAACAACGGGTATATCGAAATTTTTCTTCTGTTTTTTCTTATCGATAGGAGCTTGAGAGACATTCGGACTTTGGGATTTTGGCGGCCAAACAACTCGGCTCGGTTCTTTAGTATCGCATGCACAAGTATAAAGTAAGCCCAAGTTAGTAAATAGGAAGCACAAAAGAAGAAAAGCAAAAAAGAAGCGTTTATTAAAAGCGAAAAAGAAACCTAAGAAGCTTTTAGAAGAAAAGTGAAAAATGATGTTTTTAATAATTATAACAAATTTTCTAAAACTGAGAGCTGCTCATAAGTCTATATTAATAATCTACTTTAGTTTTCAAACTTTAGATATGGAAAAAGGCCTAGGTTTCGGGTTGAATGAACCAAATGCTGAAAAAGAAAATAAAACCTTCATTAACAAAACTTACCCTCTTATGGAACAGCTCTCATTAAAATTAAAGAAGCCCTAATCTTACAATCTAGACTATAAGTTATTAAGTTATAAGAGGTTTGCCTCATGCGTCTTTTCTTTCAGTTCTCATTACCTCTAACATTGGAGAACGGTTTCATTGGAGAGAAACCTAAATTTAAATAAGTATATATTTTTTTAACAACTTGTCCTAACAAGTATTTCACTCTTTTCTTATATTAATAATTTTTTTTTGGCTTACCAGGCTTAGGGAAATTAGATGGAGCAGGAGGAGTCGTCGGTACGCTGAAAGGAACAGACGTCGGAGTGCTTGGAGCAATCGAACTTCCAAAAGGCTTCGGCCCTGGCATGTTTGAAGTCTAAAAATTAAAATAACCAATCAGGCTCAAACAGAGATGGGCAATTTTTAATCATAGGAATATTTTTCTGTGATTAAGAATAAGATTAAATCTTAATCACAGAGATGATTAAGAATAAATCTTAATCACAGAGATGATTGAGAATAAAATCTTAATCACAGAGATGATTAAGAATAAACTCTTAATCACAGGAAATCTGTGATTAAACTCTTAATCATAGGAAATCTGTGATTAATCACAGGAAGTCTGTGAATAAACTCTTAATCACAGGAGTCTGTGATTAATCATAGGAAAATAATGATTAATCATTGGAATTTGGGATTAATTAAGGAAAATAATGATTAATCATTGGAATTTGGGATTAATTAAGGAAATAATGATTAATCATTGGAATTTGGGATTAATTAAGGAAATAATGATTAATCATTGGAATTTGGGATTAATTAAGGAAAATAATGATTAATCATTGGATTTGGGATTAATTAAGGAAAATAATGATTAATCATTGGAATTTGGGATTAATTAAGGAAAATAATGATTAATCATTGGAATTTGGGATTAATTAAGGAAAATAATGATTAATCATTGGAATTTGGGATTAATTAAGGAAAATAATGATTAATCATTGGAATTTGGGATTAATTAAGGAAAATAATGATTAATCATTGGAATTTGGGATTAATTAAGGAAAATAATGATTAATCATTGGAATTTGGGATTAATTAAGGAAAATAATGATTAATCATTGGAATTTGGGATTAATTAAGGAAAATAATGATTAATCATTGGAATTTGGGATTAATTAAGGAAAATAATGATTAATCATTGGAATTTGGGATTAATTAAGGAAAATAATGATTAATCATTGGAATTTGGGATTAATTAAGGAAATAATGATTAATCATTGGAATTTGGGATTAATTAAGGAAAAAGCTTGATCAATCATCAGAAAAATTGTGTAATCACAGGAAGATAGCATTTTTTAGCTTGAATATTAGCAAAAACTAAGAAAAAAAATTTAATAAAAAAATTTACAGTTTTCAAATTCGATAGAATGGCTAAGAAGATAGAGGAAGAAAAAAAAACCTTCTATCAGACAAATCAGACTTCAATATTACACAGAAAATTCTAAAAATATATGTATGTAAAAAATTTTGTTTTGCCATTATTATAAATTTTTGGAGTTGTAAAATTAAAATTTTGGAGTTTTAGAGATTGATAGATTTTGAGTTTTTAGTTATTGAGAGTAAATTGTGATGAGAGGTGACAATATTCACAGATTCCTGTGATTACACAATTTTTCTGATGATTGATCAAGCTTTTTGCTTTAATTAATCCCAAATTCCAATGATTAATCATTATTTTCCTTAATTAATCCTAAATTCCAATGATTAATCATTATTTTCCTTAATTAATCCCAAATTCCAATGATTAATCATTATTTCCTTAATTAATCCCAAATTCCAATGATTAATCATTATTTTCCTATGATTAATCACAGACTTCCTGTGATTAATCACAGATTTCCTGTGATTAAGAGTTTATTCACAGACTTCCTGTGATTAATCACAGATTTCCTATGATTAAGAGTTTAATCACAGATTTCCTATGATTAAGAGTTTTTGATGGTTTTATGTCCGCTTGATGATATTTTATGGGTTTTTTGACTTACACTCACAAGCGTCCGATAAGTCAAAAAACCCATAAATAGATTAAGATTAAATCACAGATTTCCTGTGATTAAGAGTTTATTCTTAATCATCTCTGTGATTAAGATTTTTTCTCAATCATCTCTGTGATTAAGATTTAATCTTATTCTAAATCACAGAAAATATTCCTATGATTAAAAATCTTAATCATATTCATGATTAAGATTTTGCCCATCTCTGGGC